>PVJH01000048.1:277862-574354 GCA_004026705.1 Nesogale talazaci | reverse complement strand
GGGCAGAATTCCAGGTCCTGCACGTTCAGGCACTGCCCAATTGCCTGTAACAACACAGGCCTGCTATACACAAGCGCACATGGGAGGAAAAGGAAGAGAGAGAAAAAAAAAACAGAAAAAAAAAATAATAATAGAAGACAAATGGAGGGGGGGGGGGGCGGGGAGGGAACTAGGACCGGCAAGAAGCTAGGTTCCAGTTCCAGTCTCTATGCGCTCAGGCGCTATCTGATTGCCACACTATTCCAAAGCAGGGCACAGGGTAAAAGCAGGAAGGGAAAAGGACCTGGGGAGGAGAATTGCGCAAAGCTGATTAGGCCGAATTCCAGGCCCTACACGTTCAGGGACTGTTGGATCACCGCGCTATTCGAAAGCAGGACACAGGGTAAAAGCAGGGAGGGAAAAATGCTGGAAGGGGAGAATGGCGCGAAGCTGATTGGCCGAATTCCAGGCCCTACGCATTCAGGGACTGTCTGATCACCGTGCTATTCCAAAGCAGGACGCAGAGTAAAAGCAGGGAGGAACGAGGTCCAGGGGGAGGGAGATGGCACGAAGCTGATCAACCAAATTCCAGGCCCTCCGCATTCTGGGACTGTCTGATCACCACGCTATACCAAAGCTGGACGCAGAGTAAAAGCAGGGAGGGAGGAGGGCCAGGGGGAGGGAGTTGGTGCGAAGTTGATAGGGCTGAATTCCAGTCCCTATGCTTTCAGGGACTGTCCAATTACCCGTTCAACACAGGCCTGCTATACCAGAGTGCCCGCGGAGGAAAAGGGAGAGAGGAAAGTTAAGGGTAAAGTAGGGCCGAAAAGGCACCATGGGTTCGAGTATGATCCGAGTCGATTGCCCGCCCACAGGGCGGCGCACGCTCTCCCACAGGGAGAAACAGGCCCCTATCACCTCCCACGCTCCACAGGGGGAGCTCTCGGGAAGGTAAAGAGCCCGGCTACCTGGCCTTCCCCAGGACCCAGGCCGGGGCAGGGTGCGGGGCAGGGAGATGGCGGCTCCCTCTGAATGGGACCTCAGTCATGGCGGGAGCTGGTCCCGCCAACCAGGCAGGGAACAAGTACGGCCTCGCGGGTGCTGGAGGCAGCCCCGGCACCGGAGCTGGGTGCCCCAGCCCAGCCAGTCAAACTATTACTGTTTGGGGTCTGGATGGTTGCAGGTAGGGAGCCGAGTGCAGTCGCTGCTCGCCCCTGCACAGAGGGGCCGTGGGAGACGAGCGGCTCCCCTACGTGGGAGTCGGGAGTGGGCTCTGCTATGTCGTAATCGGAAATTGTCCTAGTATGCTCCACAGCCTGGCCGTCCTGTTCCTGGGTTGCGGTCAGGCCATACGGGGGATTGGGGAAGTCACAGTCTGATGGGGAGCGACACTCAGGTCTCACCGCGGGCGGGAAATCTCCTACATATAAACTTAGCTCCCTGAGCTCAAGAAAAAGGCGGAGTGGGGCAGGGTCCCCTCCTGGGTTGGGAGGCCCACTTGTAGGGACCTTTCCACTCACCAGAACTCTTCTCCTTGACCCCCCAGACACCAAACTCACCGGAGCTCCAGGTACGGGCTGCTTACCTCAGCACCATCTTGACCGCTCTCTCACTTCATTTAAATTTTGACCATGGGGTGGGGTACTTCCATATTGAGACTTAAGGCTTAGATTTTTTTCTCCATTTTTTTCACCTTGAGATATGCAGAATGTTTTCTTCTCTTTGCAAATCTCATTATAATTCTTTACTTTCGATTCCGCAACTGCTCTTTGACATTTTCATTTCAGCTCTTTAACTTCCCTATTTATTTAAGGCACTTTAGCTACTCTACATACAAGAGCAAAGTTTCAGTCTCTTCTGATACCCAGTTTGGTCTTCTCTTTCTTTATTTTTCAAGAACCTTTTTGCTTCTTTAATGTGTAGCACCCCTGTGTTATCCTACACTTCACCTAGTTTCCAGTCACTAATATTCAGTGAATCAGGTCTGTTCTTGAGATAGTTTCTAAATTCAGGTAGGGTCTTCTTATGGTCATATTTTGGCTCTTATGGACTTTTTATAAGTTTCTTCAACAGAAACCTGAACTTGAAAATGAGTAACTGATGAACAGCGCTTGTCCTTGTATTGGCTTGTGATATTGAGTTTGTTTGTTTGTTTGTTTGTGACCATATATGTAGTGCATATTATTCCTATATATTCCAACGTATGAGACCCAAGTAACTATTTTATTATTAAAAGTATTTGTAGTTAAGAAATTGTTGGTCTTGCAAAGATTCTCTCACCTAGTCCATCCTTTGTAATGGTTGATCCCGCTCTTTGTTTACAACTTTTGAATTTCAATTGCCAGTAATTATTAATGCATCTTAAAGAAATTTGTAGAATTCTTCAATATCCTCATCACAGGTTTAAAAGTTCTAACAGAAATTGGAATAGTTGTTAGATAAACTAGACTTCGTTGTAGATGTATAGATGTTATCCTACCATGGACAGCATTATTCTAAGACAGACATTGAGACGTTATCATCAAACATATAGAAAGTTCTCTCAAAGTTGTATTTTGAATGCCTTCCAAACATAGGCATTTATCTTTTGGCAGATTACTTGACAATATTTAGTGATGTTTCAAAGGGTATTCAGTGACTAATCCCTCATAAATAGCCTTCGTATAATCCTTCTTCCTAGTTTATTCATATTATGGAAGTTACAATGAAACTTGTTTAATGTGGGTGTGCATGACGGTATTTGAAGAATATTGGTTTCATAGTTGCTACTATCACAGAGACACAAAAATGCAACAATAAGACAATCTCAGAGAAGAGTGGGGACAAGATGAATATCAGGATTTATTTATGTATGTATGTATTAATTTTTATCTTCTATCATTTTAGCCAAGGTTATATCAATAGTTAATGTTAGACCTAGATCTTTTCTAACAATCTCATTGTAGATTTTATATATGAATCTTAAGGATAAATGAAAATTTAGAGTTTTAGAACCTGATGCTATGAGTAAAAGTATAACTGAGGAATTTTCATGTACTATTTTTACTTTGGTATAGCAGAGGTGTCCCCTACAAGGCATGAAAGAGTTTCATGGTTCATATCTATCCATTTAAAAAAGGCTTTAGATTCTGATTACGATTGTATTTTTTTATAATGTTAGTGGAACTGGTATCATTTGTAGTACTAAAAAAAAACAAATATTGTAATGTGCTAAAAATTAGAGACTTTGACAGTTGCACATGTTTTAGAGCAAACAAATGCAGTTCTATTACATAACTTTAAAGAATCACCATCACCCATCAGTCAAATTTTCTTCTGTAAATGCCTGAACATGAAGAAGATGCTGCAACCTTTATTATCATATCACCGGAACTTTAAGTTTCAGCAGAGTCACTCCTGGTAATAGGTTTCAGTAAAGTTCTAGACTAAATTAGAATATGAAGAGAGGCTTGCTCCTCTACTTCTGAGTATCAGTCAATGAAAGTCCATGAATCATAGCAGAATAAGGTCTGCTAGTTCAAAGAAATGAGATTTTTAAGGTGGTCAAAATACACATTTTTGTAGATAACAAAAATGGACTTGAATAGAACATTGTAAAGAAGGTTTTTATGATCTTCACAGTTGAAAGCTTTTCATAGTTGATAAAATACAAGCAAACATCTTTCTGGTATTCTCTACATAGAGCTCTAATCCATCTGATGAGCAGTGATGCCCCATATTCCACATCCTCTTCTGAAACCAGTCTGAAACTTTAGTAACTCCCTATCCATGCATTGCCATAACTCTTGTTGCATTATCTTCAAAATTTTACTTGCTAATGATATCAATGATATTGTTCTAGTACTTGAGCATTATGTTAGATCTTTTTTCATTGGAATGTGCACAGATACGGACCTCTTATCAGTACCACACACTAACCAATTTTGCCACTGAAGCTCAGATATGGACCTCTTACAGTCAGTTTTCTATTGCAGATCTTTCACATTTCCTGGAAGAGATGAATAGGAGATTCCAATACTTCACCAGCTGCTAATTTGCATCGGTATCCCCTCGATTGCTGAAGGCTGCTTTTGCCTACTGCTTTGCAGTCCAGCTTCAACATTCGCTTCACTATTCTCGGTCCTTGCTCACATGCTGTCTCTTGAAATGGTTGAATGTTGACAAGTTCTTTTTTGTACAGTGAATATATATTATTTCCATTGTCTTTTCTGTTTCCTGCATCATTCAATATTTTGCCAATAAAACATTTGCAATGATATAATTTAAAGATTGGGTTTTTATTAGACGTTTTCATTCAAAATATTTTTGAGAGAAAAGTTAACATAAATTTTACATAATGGTGTCCAGGCTATAGAGGGCAGCAAACTCCTGAACTTATTTAATACAGTGAGCATGACCCTTATACCAATACCATGCAAGGAAACATACCAGAACAGGCAACTACAAAGCAACTTCCCTTATGAACATATATCCAAAATTTTCACCAAATATGCTGGCCATTAGAATCCAAAATTACATAAAAATGATGGCTCATATTCAAGTGGAATGTGTCTCAAGAATGAAAGGTGGTTCAATGTTATTTTTTAGAAGTCAATATACTCCACTATATAGACTAAGCCACAAATAAAAGCTATATGATTATATCAATGGATTTAAAAAGTACTTGACAATACTGAATACCCATTCCTGACAAAAAAATACTCAGTGGAATAGGAATATAAGTGATATTTCTCAACACAATAAAGGTCATAAACACAAAACCAACAGCCACGAACACAGTTACTAGGGAGAAACTGAAGGTATTATACCCTTGTGAACACAAACCAAAAATAGTTACCCCTTATCACTATTCTTAGTCACATTATGCTGGAAGAATTAGAAAAAGCTGTGAGACAACAAAAAGAAATAAAAGGAATCCCGATTAGTCAAGAAATTAGCCTATTCATAGATGATATGATTTTATATGAAGAAAATCCCAAGTTGTTAAAAGCAATAAAAAGTTTTAGGAATGTAGCAGAATACAAGATTAACAAAAATCAATCCGATTTCTGAAAAAGAAATCAAGAAAAAAATGGAATTTATAATAACCTCATGAAAAATGAAATATTTGTGAATAAACCTATCCAGAGAAACAAAGAACGTGTATAAAGAACACTACTACCAGACACAAGAGACCTCAAAAATTGTATTCCGTATTCAATTTTAATTTTGTGAAAATGTCAATGTTGCTCACTAAATCTAAAAATATGATACAATTATGATCCATAATCTAAATTCATTATTTAAAGAAATATAAAAGTGAATTGCTAACTTTATACAGAGTTAAAAGAGACCTGGAATAAGCAAAAACATTCTTATGAAGATCAACAAAGTCAGAGGCTTCTCACTTCCACACCTAAAAGTCTATTTCACAGCCACACTAGTTAGAATAATCTGGTGCTGTTATAATGACATAGATCAATGGTATAGTCTAGAAAACCCAGAAATAAATTCTTCCACCTACTGACAACTGATGTCTGACAAAAAGCTCAAAAATAGTAAATGAGATAAACATAGTCTCTTTGACAAATGGTGCTAGTAAAATTGGGCTTCCGTCTGTGGAAGTTGAATTCTTTGCTATAGGAAAACAAAGTTAAAAGCATTAAAAACCTAAATGTAAATCCCCATCTGACTGTGTTGTTGTTAGGTGTGTCATCTAGTTGGTTCTGACACATAGTGACCCTGTATGCAACAGATAAAACACTGCGTAGTTCAACACCTTCCTCCCAATTATTCCTGTGCCTCGAACCTACTGCTGCAGGCACTGTGTCAATTCATCTGACTGTCTTATTTCATCACTCTCCACACCACCCCCTTCAACTATATGAAGGATGATGTCTTTCTCCATGAATTGATATCTTTTCACAATACATCCAAATTACTTAAGACAAAGAATCTTTGTTATCTTTGTCTCTGAGGAAAATTCTAGTCCTACTTCCAAGATGGATGGATTTGTCCTTTTAAAAGAACATAATATTTTTTCTTTAAAAAAGTTTTTTTAATAAATCATTTTATTGGGAGCTCATACAACTCCCATCACGATCGATACATATGTCAATTGTATGCATACCACATCTGTACACCTGTTGCCATCATCACCTCTAAAACATCTTCCTTCCATTTAAGGCCCCAGTACCAGCTCCCCATATTTCCCCTTCCTCTCCTCCTCCTTCCTGAACCTTTAATAATTTACAAATTGTTAAAACTTTTTCATATGGTACTCTGTCCAATGTGTCCCTTTACCCACTTCCCCATGCTCCATATTCCAGAGAGGAGGTTATATGTAGATCCCTGAAATTTGTTCCCCCCCTTCCACTTCACCCTCCCAACATCACTGCTCCCACCACTGATCCTGAAGTGAACATCTATTCTGAATTCCCTGAATCCCCATGTCCAGTGCACATCCCCTGTTCTAGATGGATTTGTAAGGTAAAATTGGAATCATCATAGTGGGTCGGAGGAAGCATTTAAGAACTAGAGAAAAGTTGTATACCTCATTGTGGCCACACTGTACCTTGACTGGCTCATCTCCTCCCTGCAACGCCTCTGCAGGGGGATATTGCTTCACCTATTGATGGACTTTGGATTCCCATTCTGTACTTCCCCTCATTTATAATGATATAATTTTTAGTTCTTTGATGCCTGACACCAGATCCCTTTGACATCTCATGATCACACAGGCTGGTGTGCTTCTTCCATGTGGGCTTTGTTGCTTCTGAGCTAGATGGCTGTTTGTTTACTTTCAAGCCTTTAAGACCCCAGATGCTGTATCTTTTGATAGCTGGGCACCATCCACTTTCTTCACCATACCTGCTTATGTACACATTTGTCTTCAGTGATTGTGTTGGGAAGGTGATCATCATGGAATGCAAATTTAATAGAACAAAATGTTCTTGCACTGATGAAGCACCTGAGTGGAGGTCCATTGAGCATCTGCTGTCCTAATACTAATCCTATATGTATATGCACATTGATCTATTTCCTCATCATTCTATATAAATATATTCACCTATGTACATGCCTGTATTTAGACCTGTATGAATGCCCTTTACAGACCAGTTCTTTCCGCTATTTCCTTTTACTTTCCTTTTGTCCCACTGTCATGCTCAGCCTGCATTAGGGTTTCAGTGTTTTTTCTGTTGCATTACTTTTGATCAATCCCTGTCAGGCCTCTCACACCCACCTTTTCACTGATTTTGAATCTCTTGTTGTTCCCTTATCCCTGGGCTAGTCAACACTACTACCTATTTTATTAAATACTTTTACTTGGGGCTCTTACATCTCCTATCAAAATCCATACATTCCTCCAGTATTTCAAGAACACTTACACATATGCCACCATTGTCATTTTCAAAGCATTCTCTTCCCTGATATCAGCTCCCCATTTTCCCCCTCCCTCCTCTGGCTATCTTTCCTCACAAACCCTTGATAAGTTATATATTATTATTTTCACATCTTGCATCATCCTCTGTTGCCATAGTGTTTTCAATATTTTTCTCCAACACTACAAATCAAGAGCATCAATTCTTTGGGCTTCCTTTATTCATTGTACAACTCCCCTCACCCCCGCCTTTTCCCCTACTGTGCAACTTTTACATGCATATGAAGCAATGGAGAATACTATGTATCAGGTGCACTTTTATCGTCAAAGTAACATCCTTGCTCTTCAAAACTCTGAAAAGTTCTTGTTCAGCAGATTACATCGAATGCATTATATCTTTTGATATCTTGACAAGTGCTTCCATGACAATTGACTGTGGGTCCAAGTATAGACCAGATCCATGACAAAGACCTTGTTTCCATATAGTATGATGTTTCTTATTGGTCCAGTTGTGAGGATTCTGGTCTGCTTTACATGGAGCTATAATTCATGCTGAAGCTTTCAATCCTTTATTTCATCATCAAGGGCTTCATCCTCCTCAATTTCATCTAGCAAGACTGTGTTATATCAGAGGTCATTAATAAGCTTTCCTCCTGATGTCACATAACCTCAATATAATCGTGATTATCTGATCATTTGCTCAGCACACAGACTCTAACCTTCCCAGATTTTTTAGCCAAAAACGAATCCCTTGTTCTGTTCACACAATTTCCTCTCTGTCTATGACAAGTTTCTCATTAACACAATGACGTGATCTAGAATTCACATTTGTCTCCAGCTTATCTAGAGTTTGTTATTATCTACATGGTAGAAGGTCTTGACATAATCAATAAAACACAAGTAGACATCTTTCTGATATTCTCTGCTTTGAGCCATGATTCAGCAGACATGAGCAATGTCATTCCTTTTTCCACATCCTCTCATTAATCCGACCTGAACTGCTGGCAGTTCCCTTTCAATGTCCTATATCAAAGCTTTGCATAAACTCTCCAGCAGCTACTTCTTTTGAATTGAGCAGCTGATTCCTTCTTCATAGATTGTTCTTAAATAGAAGTCCTACAGAAACATTTTCACTTTGGTTGATCCCGACATGATTAGATATACAATTTACACTGTTTTTAGCATCACAGCAAAACAAGCCATCACAATACAACAAACTAACAGACAAGTGGTGACTCCAAACTGTAAAAATAAAAAAAAATGACAAATTCTAGAAGAAATTAAGGATCTTAATGTAGGAAATAGGCATTCTATAAATATAATGCAAAAAGCACACACAGTGGATAGCAAAAATTATAAATTCCCATTCGTAGGAGATTGGATTAAAATCTCTGATGTAAACACACAATAATATACTATCCATCCCTTAAAACAGCAGTGAAGCTGTGTAACCCTTCAAAACTTGGAGGGATCGGGAGAATTTATGATGAGTAAAGTTTGTCAACCACAAAAGAACAAATATGGTATGAGTTCATTGCTCTAGGAACAAGAAACCTAAAATAAGTTAGGAGAAGTGAAAGTGAGCCAACACACTTGGAAAACAAAAATTCATGTCTGTTGGTAGGAAAGAGGGAAGACTGATTTCCAACTGAAGTGAAGAATGGTTGAAGATGCTTTGGCGGGGGGTGGGGGGTGGGGAGGGGAGGTGCCTAGAATAAGAGTTATTAGTGGTATTCCCCAAGTGGGCCCCATTTATTTGGGCTTCTGGGCACATCCTGAGGACCCAGGCTGGCTGCCGTGGAATTCTGGGATACTGAATCCCGGATCTTCCGGGTGCATGGCATACATCAGAGGTTGTATCAGTGAGAGCCTATGCAGATGAACTGGACTCTACTTCAGACACACTTGTAACCTGAAGACTTAAGACTGAAAATCCATGGTACAGAGGCAGTGGAAGACAGCTGTATCAAGATTGCAGAACTGTTGGTGGGCAGACAATCATGGTCTTGCTATGTCAATGCCCTGTATGTTGCATTAAGATATATATTATTCTGGTAAAGTGTTAAATGGAACTTTGTGTTGAAAGCAGCAAGATTGGAAGTAAAATGATACTTTATGGATTAAATTTGCTGGATAAATGTAAAATCATGTACTGTAAAAATCATCAACAACTGCAATCTGTGTGTGTGTGTGTGTGAGTACACACATGTGCATAACATGGGAACTCAATCTGGGTGCTGAGTAGTCTTTTTATATTCAGCTGTGGTTGATGTGAATACTCGCCCCCTTGCGATAGTAACAGGTTTGTTAAAAAAAAAAGGAGCAACCACACAGAGAATGGTAAATCTAGGAAACCTTAATGAATTGTATTGACTGAAGGATGCTGTGCATTATCTTTTGCATGATAAAAGCTATTATGTATTGTTTTCATTACCAAGCCTTCCCATGATAATAGATCATTTACAGAAGAATGTTAAGAAAAGAAAATACAGTGAGAATTTCTTACACTATGGCTTTACCTCAATAATTATAGCAGGAAATGAGAAATTTCAATGTGCTTTTTGTTGTTAGCCAAATATGTGAAGTCAAATATATTAAGACACAATTTTGATAGCAAGCATCTGATCTTATCTTGCAAGGATACCAACTATTTTAGAAACAAAGCTTCAAGAGAGCCAGACTTGACACTGGTGGCAAGTAACACAAACGAAACATAGCAGCCATTGATGTTTCATATTAGGTGACACTCAGAATCATCAGAGCTATGAAATCTCATACCATTGCTGACAATTTACTCTTGCCAGCAGCCAAAAAAGACATTGTTCAAGTTATGATCACAGACGAATTTGTTACAAAATTGAGAGTAACTTCCTTATCTAACAGCATTGTCCACAGAGTAGCTGACATGTCTGCTTATAACTTGATCAGGTAATCCAAGAAATTAAATCTGCCCCACTTCCAATATTTAATATCCAGCTTGATGAATTTACAGACATTGCAAACTGTTCACAGGTACTGGTTTATATGAGTGAAACATATTAATGATGGTGATTTTAAAGATGAGCTTCTTTTTCGCAAACCTCTTGAAAGAGCAACTACTGAACATGATATATTTGATACGGTTGGTTCGTTTCGGAAGGAGCATAAGTTCTCTTGGGAAAAGATTTGGGGTGTTTGCACAGATGTTGCCCCAGCTGTGCTTAGACGTTGGTTTGGATTTCAATGTTTGATACTGAATGAGTCGCCAAAAAGAATTGAACTCAAAAGTAATTCATTGGCAAATGCTAGCAATGAAGACACTGCCAGAAGAGTTAAAAGAAGTAACGAATAACATCATAAGTCAACTTTTTCACAACACGTTAGTTTAATGCACCTAACAATGCTGTGCTATTTCACACTGAAGTGAGATGTTTGTCAAGAGGAAGAGTTTTCAAACATATATTTGATTTTCTTGATGAACTCAAACATTTTTTAGTCAGAAAACAAGATCACAGTTCAAAGTACTTTTCGGCAATAAACGTGAACTACAAGATAATAGCTTATTGCTTGCCATCTTTGCCATCTTGAGTGAGTTAAATTTATCACTGCAAGGATCAAATACAGCTTGCCTCCATTTGTCTGAAAAGATCCAATCATTCCAAATGAAACTTCAGCTTTGGCAAAAACAAAACAAAACAAAATAAAACAACAACAACAAAATATTGGATAAAAATAAAATTTACATTTTGTCTACCTTATCTGATTTCTTTGAGGGATATGACTTTGAACCAGAAAAAAAGGATTATGATGCTAATGTCTGTAAAAGAACACTTGCAAGTGTTCTTTCACCATACATTCCAAGTCTACCTGTCACACCATTTGTACTTATCAGAAGCCCATCCACAGTCCAATTAAAGACCTTCCTGAGAAAGCACAAGAGGAGTTCATTGAAACTATTATCAGTGATGCAGTGAGAATTGATTTCTCTACAATGTTACACTTTTCAGGATCAATTGCTTGCAGGCATATCCTGTTCTGTCTGATACTGTGCTGCGCCTTCTTCCATTTCCAACAGCCTATCTTTGTGAAACAGTATTTTCCAGCTTGTTGATTATCAAATCTAAATATAGAAGTACACTTGTGGTGAAGATTATTTTTGTTGTGCTCTTGCAAAGACTGTCCGGAGATTTTCTGATCTGGTGAAAAAGAAGCTATATCAACCTTCCTGCTGATGTTGGCTTTTTACTCATACTGTCACAAAATGTAGCAATGTAGTTTACTGTTGTTTATTAAGACTGTTACCCATGCTGCATCATGCTTCAAGACAAAACTTCATTTATTTGTAATTAGAAATAAATGTTTCACAATATATAAATACATATTGTTTGTGATTAATCACTCGATTTCAATTATGTTAAAATTGTAGCAATGAAAATATATCCTGCATATCATATATTTACATTATGAGTCATAATAGTAGCAAAATTAAAGTTTGGAGTAGCAATGAAAATAATTTTATGGTTGGGGTCACCACAGCATGAGGAACTGTATTAAAGGTTTGCAACATTAGGAAGGTTGAGAACCACTGGTTTAGAATATCAAAGGAATCAACTTGGTTTAAACAGGTAAACGCTTATTATTTGATCCCCTTCTACCCAAAGTATGTTAGGCCTTGTCTCGTTTTCAACATTTTCTGTATTTGTTTGTTTGTTTTTATTAGATTTTATTTCATATGTGCTGTATCATTGGGATCACCCTCTTGAAGTTCTATTTTATTTTCCTGGTTTTTGGTATAAGAAACTCAGGATTAATGAACCTATAGTAACAGCAAGTAGAATAAGGGTTTGGGAAATGGGGGCAGTTACAGTGCTGTTAGTCGGGCATGTGAGTAAAATGGAGATGATGACAATGGGTCCAAGAAGGAAAAGAATATTTGAAAACTGATTGAGTAGAAATTGTACAATATCGCTGAATGTGATTTAACTATGGAGTGATGTGCTATATATATTAAATCTTAATTATAAATAAATAAATACACCATAAAAAACAATGATGAAATCCTGAAGCCATTTATTCCATAAGTGAACCTCAAGAACAATATGCTTAGTAAATGTAACCATACACAAAAGGTCAACAATTGTATTGCCACCATTGTTGAGGGGGAAAAAAAAGAAAAGAAATAACACAGATATTTTCTTACCAAATGGACAGACTTTGGGGTTTGCCAAAAGGGAAGAGGCAGGAAAGGAGGCAGGAGCATTAGGCTGGAAGGTTGAAGAGTGTTGAAGTGAGTGTAGAGGAAGATGGAAATCCACAAGTGGGACCATAGAAATCAGGAGTCAGGGTGGGGTAAGTCATTGGGGTATTATTATTACATAATAAGGAATATTATATTATAAATGTAATGTCATATAGCATAACATAATTAATATAACAAATCCAATTCCAACACAAGGTGACCTCATGTTTTGCAGAGTAAAACTGCAGTCAGAGTTCTTCAGATCTTCTTTTAAGAAAGACCTCATAAGGATTTTCTTTTGAGTTATCTATGGAGGGATTCAAAGCTGCATACTTTTAGTTGATAGCCAAACATTGAACCATTTTTATTACTGGATTGAGAAATATCAAAGAACCAGGCACACCTGAGTCTCTCTGATCTCTGAAAAATAAAGATAGACTTTGAGGAAATGTTGAATTTGATCTAGAAACCAGGAAAGTTGTTTTGTCTTTCTATATTTTCTTAAAAGGGAATAATATATTAATTGATTTATTAGTAAGAAAAACAAAAACTTTTCTTAAATAATGTTAACATTAGTGATGGAAAGTAGCACTTCTTGGATTATGCAAATGCTTATGTTCTTCAGAGAGTGTTATCTTTTTGGCCATTAAAAGTTTGGGGTTCCTAAGAAATATTTGAAAAGTCAAGTTCCATTTTCTCCTTGTGCAACCAAAAATCTTCTGCCATGTGTTTATATTCTTTGCTGTATAAATTAGTAACTTAAATTAGTCCTCCCCAAACTATCTGTGACTGCTTTCTACTAAGCTGAAGCTCTCTTGTAATGTGATGTTCCAAAAATCTTAACATAAAGAAATGAGTAGAACATTAAAATGACAATTTTTAAAGAGAATCATTATCATCTTACTTTTAATTTAGCTTAAAGATTAAATATGGATTGAACTAGGAAAAAGTTATACTTCCAAAAGAACCTGGTTTGTACAACAAGAAGAGCCATCATATTACAAAGGTAAAAGCTTATATTCTAATGTCCATATGTTTGCTTCTACTTAAAGCTTTACTAGGCTATCTCTCATTAACCTGTTGAGGGCTATTCCAATTTCCCGTGTTGAAAATATGAGAATGTTTATGAGTTAGGGGGACTCTCAAAACAAATTAACAAAATTAAAAGCAATAAATATGGTGATCCAATCAAGAAAAAATATCACATTCCAAAGATTTTATTTTAGCAAACTTTGACTTTTCTACTTGAATATCCAGACACAGAAATAGATTTTTTCATTGATAAAAATTGTAAAATCTTATTTTTGGAAGTCTTCAGAACAATCAGTGAAGCATGCACCTCAATCAAGTACAGTGAATGGAGAAAAGTCTATATTTCAATTGCATCAGTAAAGTTTGTTTCCTGCATTGTAAAACAGTCCATAGTTATGAGCAAATCAGGCATCTATGAAATTATGCAACATTTTAATCAATTATGTCCTAAATTGCCTTAACAAGAGAGTAGTCAAATCAGTACAACCTGCAACTGAATAATGCATATTTATAATTACATAGCCTAGAAAAATAAAAAGAGGACAATCTCAGAGAAATGGATTGCCACAGTAACTACAACATGGGACCCAAACATGGGAACCATTGTGAGGAAGGTCAGAAGTTGGCAGCATTTTGTTTGTTGAACATACAGTCAATATTAATAGAAGCAAACATGACAGCACTAGCAGCATATAAGGATTATTTTAAATTTTATATCTATAAATTTATTTTATCTATGCTATATCTAATCATAGCAAATAATTCTCTTACTCAATACAAAATCCAAATCTAAATCCAATTGTGATCAAGTCAGTTATGACTCATGGCAATTCTCCAGGGTTTCTGTGATAGTAAATGTTTATGGGAGCTGATAACCTCATTTTTCACTAGTGGAGAGGATTATGGTTTGAATCTTGGCCTTTGCAGTTAATAGTAAAACTATTCCTCCCCCCATCCCCACCCACACTCCCAATCTTAAAAAAACCATAGTTCATCTCCAGGATTCAGGTTCCAATGCATAAAATAAATTCAATACACCTAAAAATAACAAGAGTACTCAACAGTCACAGTTTCTGAAGTACCTATCCAACTTGACTGCAGCCTGGAATTCTGCAAGACCCACAATAAGCAGAAGAAAAAACAACAACAAGATCTTCACTTTGCAGCGATAGGAACCATAAATAAATTTTTATACCATTGTTGAGGTAGATCTGCAAATATCTACTCCATGACCCCACTAATTAACAAACTAAAGACTCAAAGTTATCTGAAATCCCTTTCCCTTTTAAGGTTGAGTGAATATGCTTTTCTCCATTTTTTGAGAGAAAGCATGTAGGGCTTCTCTTTGTAATGTAAATAAATCATTATAACTAATTTGAGCTTTTATAGTAGGAAAATTCTAACCACAATGGAAAAAAAAGAACTCTTTATCCTCCTTCATTTCCTTTCATTTTTATCTTGCTTCATTTTTTCTCCACCATGAATAAATTTTAAAATCACTTTCCTTTTGTTCTGAGTTCTCTATATTTTAAATGTAATGTTCAAAGATTACTCTCATGTGCTTGTGATTCATCACACAAATACATAAATCAGAGATATATACTCCCACGTTCATGAACACATACTTTTCATGGTAGATCAAATTGCAGAAATGTCAACACTAGAGAGGAACTATGAGTCACAATGGAAAAGAAGTCTAATTTTAATATAACTTACATTAAGTTGTGGTGCGATGTCAACCCACATGCAAGTCTTCATTCAAAATGTGTAAAATAAGGTGGAAGTGTAATAGGAGAAGTTCATGTATAACAGGAAAATAAGAACAAAGTTCATGGGTAGGGAGAAATAAATAAAAAAGTGTAAAATAACATCTGAAACATATTAAACTACACATTGACTCAATTAAATGTACACTATTTCTTAAATCTTGTGTTGCTAAATCTAGAAATGATGCTTTTCCAGGAATAAATTGGCAAATAAAATTGATCATTATAGGATGACCTAATACCATGCAACTATTGTATTGGAAATAGTTTTCATCAAAACAAAAGTGCACATGCTTTTACATATTAAAATTGGAATAGGTTTAGATCATGGAAAGACAATATAATGACCTTCCTGTCTTTCTTGCACATAGATTACCATTCTTTAATTTTGAGTCATGAAAATTTTGGGAATCTTGAAAAGGATACTTTTCATCTTTGGAATAGAAGGAGGGTCATCAGTCATTTATGACCTTCCTGAAGTCTTACAGATTCAAGACAAGTAGCACAGAATAGTGTAGTGTATATCATCTATCTATCTATCTATCTATCTATCTATCTATCTATCTATATCATCTTTCTCTCTATCTAATGATCTCTATCTATAATCTCTCTATCTCTCTATCTATATATTATATTGCCTCAAACCCACTGGTTTGACATGATTTTGGACTCATGCTGTTGTTAGGTGCCTTAGAATTTGGTCTGATTCTTAAGGTCCTGCAGCTATCCCCACAAATGTTCTTAAATTTAAATAGGTATTTGAGCCATGATGTCAGTCCATGTTGTCAAGGGTCTTCCATATTTTTCTTGCTCCTCTGCATTACCAACCATGATGCCCTCCTCCATGTGCTGGTTTCTCCTGATAAGATGTACAAAGTACCTGAGATGACATCTAGCCATGCTAAACTTTAAATTCTAAGGTACATTCTGACCTATAAGATGGTACCCAAAAAAGACCATAATATTTTTTCAAAACTATGTATTTAAAAAACCTTGTCATCTTTGAAGATCTCTCCAATACACTTAATATATTTTTCAAATAGACTATTCCATTTCTGGAAACATTTTTTAATCTCATCTGCATGGTTGACAGCCCCTCCCTTGCTTTTTCCCTCACCTGTTTTACGTAGTCAAATCACTGTCATGTGATGTGCATCTTCATTCACGCATACAAAAAGAAGTTGCATGGACTGAGGTCAGATGAGGGAAGGGGTGGGGTGTGTGAGCTAAAAGAGGCAAGCTGTTTTTTTTTTTGTTGTTGTTGTTGTTGTTTGCCAAAAATTGGCAAGTACATAGTCCTGGTGGCAAAATGAGTCCCCGTCTACCGATTCAGGCCTTTTTATTGTCACACACTGGTATGTAATCTTTTCAGAACCTCTAAATAGAAAACTTGATTAATCTGACCAGGTAGAATAAACTCCAAATTCACAATTACTCAATATTATCATCCTTTCAGGAAAGTCGATGGACCCTAAGAAAGAGGTTTGTCATCAATTGATATTTCATCTTTTCGAATCGAGTAAACCACTCTATACTTGAGTTTGTCCCATAGTGCAGTCCTTGCAAGGCTTAAGCTGTGTTTAACATCCTGACAGTTTCTATGGCATTTCCCCCGCGCCCCCCCCAAAAAAAATTCACAGTCACACTCTGTTCTCATATATCAGCCATCACACAACAAACACACACACACATACACACACACACACACACACACACCAAAAAAAGAATTGAATGGAACTGCTTTTAGGAAAAACTTCATTGGAAACAAAGAGAACCTTCCCAGGTGATGCCATAGGGTGCACTGACTTTGATTGAGTTGCTGGATGCTCACCTAGCTGAAAAAAAGCATACTAAGAAAACTTCACTCCACCCAGCCCAATTGGAGTCTTTTTTTTTTAACCCCCTTATACTTCGTTTGACACAGATTTGTTTGATCTTTTGGCAGTCCATGCTACTTTCAATATAATTCATAAGCACCATATTTTATTTTTATATGAACATTTTATGTGCAAATATACATATATACTTATTGATTTAATAAGTTTATAGGTTTTTATTTTATGAGAATTTTATTGATATATCTTTCAAAATCCTATATATCCACTCACAAACAATTCTGCTACTCAGTTCCATCAAGTGGTGCTATACAATTGAGATAGTTAAGGTTAATAGTGCCAACCTGGTAAATAAGCACGTGTGGGATTAACTGAAGTGCAGAGAGAAAAATGACTCGGTGAACCTCACCTTTTTGGTTCTGGGTTGCTTCGTCTCTGATGGTTGGATCAGGGTGCAGATGTCTTAGCAAGTTCCCTGCTTCTGCTGGCAAGGTTCATGTCCTGGGAAATATCCCTGAAGAGAAGCCATATCGATTTACCCCTTTGAAGCACTGGGTTTTGAGCAGCCATGAGGAGAATACTGCCTGTGTTGTGATGTTTACAGGGTAACTGATTCAGCTTTCCTCCTGAAGTAGGCATTACTGCCTGTGTTTTGTGAGATTGAAGAGGCCTTTCATATTGGGTCAGACATATGGGCTAATGTTGGACCTATGGGTTTGGACACCACTGGGTTGGGATGAATTCTTGATGTATACTTACCCTTTATATAAAACTCTCTTTTATATGTGTATAATTTTCTGTGGATTAGTTTTGCTTGTCTACCCAGACTAACACAATAATAATCAATGCTTTTCTGTACCTTCAAGGAACCATCAGTTTTGCTATTATGTCTGTAGCATTATCTATCTTGGTTTTCATGAACCGAAGAAACTTAAATATACAAATTAGCATAAGCAAACCTAACATGAATTGTTGGGTGAAACAAATAGCAGTCTTAATAATAAGGGGATGAAATATTAAAGAAATCATGGATAATTATGTGATTCATCAATGTCACACCTGGATTTATCCGTCTTTCCATGTGACCCTTATCAGAGGAACTATCCAACTAACTTGTGGGTGAGTTAGAGGTCTCTATTGCATTCATTCCCTTTCACATACAGTTGGTGTATGTTTCTGAACTTCTCATACTTCTTCCCATCAACACTTCATGATCACACAGTCTGGTTATTCTTCTTCCATGTGAGGTGTGTTGTTTCCCTGCTAGAGAGCAGCTTGTTTAGTTGAAAAGTTTTGAAACCCCAGATGCTATATATATTTTGTTGCTGGGCACCATCAGCTTTCGTTACAACATTTGCTTACACACCCATTTTTTATTCAATCATCCTGTCAGGAACTTGAATATCATACAATGCCACATTACTAGAGTACTTCTTCTGGTACTGAGGCATGATTTAAACAAAAGCCCAAAGTCCAACTGTTTCCTTGTTATATATGCATATTTTTTTTCATTCCTACCCACAATTCCTACCACATTCCTACCACAATGTTTTTTCATTTTTTCACATGTGTTAGTCTGGGTATACTAGAGAAACAAATTCATAAACATGCATATGGATATAAGGGAAAGGTTTATATACAAGAGGAATGAAACATTGAGAAAACATCCCAACTGATCTCAGTCCAAGGTCATAAGTCCGATAGTAGCCCATATGTCCGATATCCATCTATAAAGTCTCATTCCAACTCACGAAGCATGTGCAATGATATCAAGATAATCACAGGACAGTGGGTGCAGAATTTTGTGTATCCTGCAAAAGTAGAATTACCCCGGCACTGGCAGAGGTCTCTCCATGGCTCCTCACTTCTGAGGGTCAGGGTCCATTAACAGTATCCAATGGCATCTCTGTGCTGGCAGGGGTCTCTGTGGTTTCTCCAGCTTCAGAGCTCTGACTCCATCAGGGCAAGCCCATGTGGCTTCTCCTCCAACTCCTCCAGGTTCCAGGATTCAGGATCTATCAGCATGCCACCATCTTGTCTTGTCAGTAGACCGACTCTAAGAGACTGAGTCAAGTCTCGCTCCTCCAATTGGAAAACACCGTGAGACTTCCCAGAATTCTCAGGAGAAAGCCATGCCGATGCAAAGGTCTCATTAGCTATCTCCAGATTGATAGGCTAGACTCCACCCCTCGTCTCCCAATCATGAAATTGACATATGAGTACATGACTGCCACATCACATCGGTACTTCCTCTGAGATACTTTTGTTTTTTGGCATTACTGCTCTCTGGTGGTGGGAGTAGGAGGCCCAGCCCCACTGCTGGAATTGAACCTCTGTCCCAGTGGGCCGCAGTTCCGCGCACAGCCACTACGCCACCGGAGCTCAGCCCTGAGATACATTTTAATAGCTTATATATGTCAAGAAAAGCTGCACACTCCTAGCTGTCAATTTTAGAACAGTTACTATTTCTTGGGCCTGTCATTATTGGCTCCTTACTACTCTTCACCCTCTCCTTTCCCATGCCTTCCAGAAACCATAAGTCCAATCATTATCTCTATAAATTTGCCTTTCCTGGATTGTTTGTTTAGATGAACACCAGAAAACATACAAGTCTAACAAGAATGATGACATAGGGCAGATAAGTATCTCTACATTTTAAAAATGAAACATGTTAAAAAAACATCATTCTAGACCCCATTTCTTTCAGGGTTACCTAACCAATCATACATCTTTTTAGTCTTCAGTAATCTTGTCTGAAATGTGGGCATCCTATGAGCCCACTTTGCTATTTCAATAATCAGGGATGGAGAACTCTAGTGCCCCATGCCTTCAGTTATGCCTTTAGTCTGTCAGTGTGGCCCTCTTGTGAGTAATCCACATCCAGTAACAATGGGGTAGAAATGCTGCCCACTACAATATTCTTCTCTTATTTCCAACAATCCAGTTATACATACTTTGGGGCTCTTAATAAACAAATTTGCAAATAGCAAAAATTTCACTTCTTTGCCATATATCTTTGATATCCATACATTGTCTTATGTTATTAACTAGTACCTTCAGAACAATGTTGAATGGGAACAAGGGGCATTCTTGTCCATTCCCCTTTTGACAGTAGGGATATTTTGATCTTTTTTCTCCATTGATTGTAGCACTGACTGTTGGTTCTTATATGCAACTTTATGATATTGAGATAATCTACTAATCCTATCTTCTTGGGAGTCTAAATTATGAATGCTTGTCAAATGCTGTCAATTGCCTTTTCAGTATCTATTGATATTATCATATGGTTCTTGTCCTTTTTCTTATTAATGTGATGAATAATGTTGATGGATTTTCAGATGTGGAACCATCCCTGCATCTCTTTTATGAATCCTACTTGGTGATGATTATTTAAAGCTATCATGAGCAGCTGAGCCTGTGCCTGGAGCGACTGAGTTCTGACAAAGACAAGTATAAAAGCGTCCTGCAGAACCAGTGCGTCAGGTGTTCCGTCAGAGCTGAAGTCCGCCATCTCCGTAGGGTCCAGTGCCATGGCTTAATGCTAAATCCCCAGAACATCCAGCTCCTTTTTGACAATGAAGTTCTCCCTGACCACATGACCATGAAGCAGACAGGGCTCTCCCGCTGGTTCGGCAAATAATCCCCTTTGCTCTTCTTACAATAAAGTGTGAAAGAGAAGAGGAGGTAGGGGTCAAGTCCCTGCCCTGCCCTCCCCCACCACCCAGATATTTATGTCAAATTAATTGTGGCTTAATTTTTTGAAATGAAAACTTAAAGAAAAAATGGTTAAAAGATTAAACTCTCACACATATTACAAAACACTTGGTTTCCTCTAGCTGAATTCAAATGACTGTCTCTTGTTCCAGTTCACATGACACATGAAGTTTTCTGGAATTCCCATTGTTAATGCTATTCATAATTACTTACCCATACAGTTTAATAATTCCCTTATATTGTTAATAAAACACAAGTAATTACCCAACTCGTATTCTCTGTTTTCAGCCAAGATGCATTTGACATCAGCAATGCTAGATCCTTTATTGCCTTGGTTAAGTCCTCTTCTGCATCTAGCTTGAATTTTTGATAGTTGCCTACCAAGGTACTTATACAACATTTGTTGAATGGTCTTTAAATATATTTTACTGTTAGCTGAGCCCTGGTAATACAGTGGCTGTGTGCGGGACTGTGGCCCACAGGTTTGACGGTTCAAATCCAGCAGCCACTCTCCAGGAGCAAGTCTGGCCTTCCTACTCCCACCAGGGCAATGACGCAAAAAAATTACTTGTATGTGAAATTCGTAATATGACTAAATAATTCCTTCCTTTGAATGACTGTAAATGCCTAACTCTTCCAGGTAGCTTGTCATCCAGATTTCTTGACATAGGCCATTGAGTGCTTCCACTGTTTTATCAGCTTGTTGAAACATGTCACTTGGTATGCTATGAATTCCTAGAACCTTATTTTTTTTGCTGAGGCTTGAATTTCTACCTTAGTACTACTACTGATTCTAGATCATATGCTTCCTCTTTAAATATCTGTGTGCACATCAATTATTTTTGATACAGTTACACTCTCTATATTCCTTGCCTTTCTTTTGATGATTCCTGCATCATTAATTACTTGGCCATACATAGACTCTCTCAATATAATTCAAGTATAATTTCATTATAAATATTTACCTTTTCTTCTCAGATACCCTCTTTTACTTCATAATTTATGTTCAGTTCTTTTGCTTCATAGTTTTTCCCATTTCCTTTATTCTAATCTATGATCAAAAGCAAGTTTCATAGTTTCTTCTGACATTCATTTTGACTTTTTCTTTCTTTCTGGTCTTCTTTGTGACCTTTTGCTCTTTTCATGTCTGTTTTTCTTGGTGCCATCCATAGCTCATCAGGTCTCCTGCAATTAGTGTTCAATAATTAAGATCAAGTTTTGAAATATTCTTGAAGTGGGATATCCATAATGACGTATTGTGATTTTTGTGGATTTAATTGTCTTCAACTTTAAATTGAATTTACATATAAGCAATGATGATGTGTTCCAGAATAAGTCTCTCTGTTTGTTTTGGCTGCTGATATTGAACTCTTCCATCATCTCTTCCCACAGATATACTTAATTTAATTCCTGTTGATTCAATATGGTCAATCCCACATGTATAATCTCCCGTCATATGGTTGAAGAAAGGTATTATAATAAGGATGTTGGGTTTGATAAAAGTCCATTATGTGAACTCTAGCTTCATTTGTATCACCAAAGCTATCTTTCCTTCACTTCTAATGTTCCCATTTCAGTGACCAATAATGATCAATGCATCTGGATTCCATGTCTGATCTTTTTTAGACCAAAAAGCTTGATAAAATTCTTCAATTTATTTGTCCCTCGATTGAGTTGTTGGTGAGTAAATTTGAATGATCAATGTACTAATTGTATCTCATTATTTATAGATAGATTTTATCCAATATATTTAACCTTATAGATTCAAGACACATCTATAAATGTTCTTTTTAAAGGTAAATGAGATATCAATTCTCTTGAATTAATAATTTCATGTACAATTAGCCATACTCAAACTCACTCACTGCCATTGAGTCAATGTTGATTCCTAGCAATTCCCTGTGGGCTTCTGGGCCTCTAACTGTTTCAGAGTATAGAAGGCCAGTCTTACTCCTGACTTCCTGCTGGTGGTGGAGGAATGCCAGCCATGACGATTGCAATTCAACCTGCCGTCAATACACTATCAAGGCCTCTAGCTACCATATGACTGTCTAATTCCAAGTGGCCAAGATCAGTTGATTTCAACTTAAATTGCCTAGGATATCAATTTCTAAGAATTCCATGTCATTTTTTAGAACTGCACATTTTCCTGGATTTATATTTTCTATATTCCATGTTCTTGTTTTTAACAGATGTTAGCAACTGCTTATTCTCATTTTGTAAGCACATATAATTTACTTTTTCTTTGTAAATTTTAGAGTCCATACTTAGATTTTAGGGTTAAAAAGTAGATTAAATATTTATACTTTTTCCTCCCCTAGATAAACATTTAAGCACACAAATCATGGCATACCCTTTACTTTAGTATATTTCTCCAGTGTTGTCCAATTTGGAATATTTTCTAAATAACTTGTGAATATTTTAAAAAGTGTGTGAAAGTAAAATAAAATCACAATGTTAAGCAAATTAAATAAATCAATATATTGGTTTTCATAAAATCTTAAAATATTTAGATTGATAAGCAATATAATGCTTTAATATAATTAAAAATACTAGTGAGGAACCAATATTTACAAGATACATGACACAAAAATTATGTTCATGATGCATGGTGTCTATAACCAAAAATAAAAAAGTAGCTCTGAGTATGATCAGAAATTTCACAGATATAGTATATATATGAAATCACACACATCTTTTCAAAGGATAAGAAAAATATAATTTGTAAAACCTGAGCTTTAATCTTCCACCTACTTACTGTCAAAAACATCAAAAATAGTTATACTAAAATGATACATATTATATAGGCATGTTTATGTATACATATAACCCAAGTGTGTGTTTAAAATTAATTTATATCCTTACACTGACTTTATTGAAGTATAAAATTAGTAGAGTAATATGGAATTTGAGAGAAGTGTTTCTCAAAATTTCTGAAAATCACAATAAAATGTGTGATTTCTTAACCTAACAACTCCAACATTGGAAAATAACTAATCTAAAATATTTACTACAGCAGTAAAACTGATTAGCAATGAGGGTAGGAGCAAAATAAACAAATGCACAAAGGAAAGAATGAAGTGCTCATTTTGATAATTATCAAAGTTAAGATAATTAAATAAAATATGCTATACACATACCATGACATTGAGAGACAAATTAATAAATTGTATGTTATATTTTTAATCTGGGCAGTCAAGTGAATTTTATAATACTTAAATTCACTTAGAGTCTGTTGTGACTGTTCTTAACAATCACTGTCACAATGATTTTGATTAATGGAGATATATATGTGGAGAGTATATCTGTATAATTCCATAAAGTTTTTAAAGATGGGAACTTTTTAAAGCATATCACCAGGTTTTTCGTGATAATTTTGGCTGGTATCAAACCATAAACTTTCTGATTGAGTTGAACTCAATCATACAGAAAGATCTAGGTGATGGAAGTGACAAGTGTAACTTCTGGTTATTCCCATAAAATAATAAGCCATGTTCATCTCCTGCCTTTATTTCAAAGTGGTTGGAATAGTACCTAGGGATGGTGCAGTCTTTGCATAATGTAAAACGAGGGTATTGGCTGAGCCCTGGTGGTTTAGTGGTTGTGTGTGGGACTGTGGCCCTCTGGCTTGGTGGTTCAAATCCAGCAGCAGCTCTCCAGGATCAAGGCTGGGCCTCCTATTTCCACCAGAGGGCAGTAAAGCCCCAAAACAAAACAAAACAAATGAGGGTATTGAGTGCAGAAAGCAACCAATGAGTAAACATAGTTCCAAACTGAAAAACTCAAAGGAAATTCATCCAAAAAATTTGGAACTTTTCATGAAAAAAGATTTAAAATATATATGTTGCTATTCATTTTGTGTTTTTGATGTTCCAACTTAAAGTATATTTTCTTTTTAATATTTCAGGGGGAAGTTTATAATTTTCATTCTCATTGAATAGTTTTTATACATAAAATATTTTGGATGACATTAGCTACATTGTTTTCACAAAATTCCTATTACCTTTCTTCTTTCTTCATTAATCTAGCTGCTCTGATCCATCTAACACTTCATCTTTGTTTTAGGGTCAATATAGTGCTTATTTAAAGGAGAACAGTGTTCATGAATGATTTCATTAACAGTGACCACTAGCAGTGGTTTCTGTTCCAAGCTAAAAGAATACCTTAGTGCAAGAATCTATAGAATTTCTCTAGTTTATGCGACTTCAGTAAGTATGGCTACTTTTAGGAATTTTAGTTTTGTTCTATTTTTCCCTCGTCTATTTGAGACCATGAGCACAATGGTCAATAGTGATGGACACATTCTAGTGCTTCTAATCTTAGGCAAGATGAGACCACTCTTACTAAAAGAATGGAGTTTTTGGTCTTTTTAACTCTTTTTTCTTCCAGGTTAGTAGAAATTAGAAATTGTATCTTAGATGGCCGCTCACAAACCTTTAAAATTCCAAACACTACTCTCCAAACTAGGATACCAAACATTATGACTAGACTGATAGACTGATTCTATATCAGTCTATGATTCTAAGCCCCATTAAATGTGAAAAACATTATGAAGCAATTGTTTGTTTTTCAGTAGTATTCTTAATTGATCCCTCCAAGATACTACCTATGCAGTGCACACACACACACACACACACACACATGCCAGCATATGCATATACCTATAGATATACCTATACTTATCAATACCAAGATATCCACACACATATACTCACATGTACCTCCCTATACATATATATATTTGCATTCATACCTACATATTTTAACTCATATTGCTTTTTTTGTTGCTATATTGGGTGTGGGGGTATTGGCTTCAAACCGTTTATGGAAAAAAATTGTATTCTAAAAGAGAACATATAAGTTTGACCACAATTCTGAATTTTTCTCATAATTGTTGATGTAAATTTTTCTTTATATGCTATTTACTAAATTTATTAATATGTGCCTTATTCTTGCTCACTATTTAATACCTTTATTTACCTTAAAAAAAGTTGTATAGAATTCTTTCATCTGGTCATTTCCTTTCCCATCACCAAAAATTAATTCTTGATAACTCTCAAGGAACACTGCTTTCTATACAACTGGATATCCCCTTAAAAATAGGATTTTTTAAAAGGTATGCATTTAATTTTTTTCTGGAAAGGCTCTTTTCTTATTGGGCGGGGGGCGGGGCATGAACACGGCCACACTCAGTCCTTCTTGTCAATGGCCTTCCTCATGGCTGTCAGCAGACTGCTGAGCTCCTCTTGCTTCCTCTTGGTGTGGGTGTGTGTCCTCACCCATTTCTTGTTGAACTTCAGGGCCCGCTTGTCCTTGGATACCTTGAGCAGCTCCATGGCCTTTTGCTTGTAGTTTGCGAAGCCACACACCTCCTGGATCACATCCTGCACTAACTTGGTGTGCTTATGGCCACTGTGCCTCGGCTTGGTTACCTTGTGTCCCTTGTTGAGGCCTATGGCCACAGGGTAGCGCACAGTCATGTCTACTCCTAATGGATGGCTGCCGTGGTGGAAGGCATATTTAATTTTTTGACAAAACAAACTTATTGTCTTCAAAGCATTTTCCTTTACACTTAATACATTTGTCAAATCTACAATTCTATTATTGGAAGCATTTTTGAAACACATCTCTTTGCATGGCTGACAGCACCTCCTTCATCTTTTTCTTTAACTCTTCTACAAAGTCAAATCACTGTCCTTTCACCTTGTCCCTCTTTATTACTGACACAAAAAGAAGTCACATGGACCAAGGTCAGGCGATTAAGATATGAAGAACAAGAGGGGCAGGCTATTTTTGGCCCAAAACTGGTGCACTGAGATAGGTGCCTGAGCAGGTGCATTGTCACAATGGCAAAACCCGTACCCCATCTGCCACAAATCAGGCCTTTTTTGTTCTACACTGTTACACTCTCATTTCAGAACTTCTTACTAGAAATCCTGGTTGACAGTTTGACCTGGTGGATTGAACTCCAGATACACTATAAGTCAGCATTTTTGTCCATTCAGGAAGTTGACAGACATCCAGGAAGAAGTTTATCATCAATCACCATTTCACTTTTTTGAAATGAGAAAGAAAAATACTTGCACACTTGAGTTTTTCCTATAGCGCAGTCCTTGTAAGCTATATTCAGCATCCAACATTTTCTGTGGCATTTTTCCCATGGATGAAACAGAATTTCTCAGTCACATGCCATTCTCTTAAATCAGCCATCACAAGAAAAAAATGAGGTTCAAGGGAATTTTTGCTTTTACGAAAAATTTAACTAAGTAGGAAAAAAAAATTAACTGACCAGAGAGAACCTTACTATGTGATGCCACTGGGTGTACTACACCGGTGCAAGTTTCTCAGTGCTTTTGTAGCAGGACAAATGCATACTACAAAGCTCAGCTCTGCCCAGAGAAAGTCTATTTTTTTTTGGGGGGGGGGTGATTATCACCCCATGTATTTAAGCAATTTTTGAATTTTTGTAAGAGCAAGACCACCCAGTCATTCTGTGATCAGCTTATTTCTCTCAGCACAAAGTCATGCAGATTCACTCATATTATAAATGTTTTGAAGACTCTTAATGATACAATACTTTAGAAGCTTAGAATCAGAATGAAATTGGATTATTGACATAACAAAACTTAAAGTATTTGTTCTTGCTTAGCAATGTAATAGTGGACACAAAGGGCAAAAGAACACATTCTGAGGATATGGTCATTCCTGGGGAGCTTAAGATATTTTATAAAATAATACATTATTTATCAATAAGGGAAATTACTGGAGGAGAAGAAGAAAACAAAAATAACCCCAGAATGTTTGTGTATGTGATTGGTTCTTTCTGATTTTACACAGTCCTATGTAACAAATGTAGAAAGTCAGTATGTAAACATTCCATTTAAGAAATCTGCCATTGCCTCTGGATTGTATTTTGGGAAGACTGAAGTCCCTAAAGATGAAAAAAAAAAGTCCAACTTCAAACTACAGCTAAAGCTGAAGATGGCACTCACGAAATACATGTAAGATTGTGGCCTTTAGCATTCCTAAAGCAACTTCCAGTATTTTTTCTGTCTACAATACAAGCCAGCTAGCGTAGATGAAATAAAGATCTTTTCCTTTTCACTGAAACATTCTTTCAGATAGCCTCAAGCTTTGAGTGATTAAGTTGAGAAACTTGGGTAGAACACAGAGCTAGGAAATAAATGACCAAAGTTTTAGGCTTAATAGCTATTTTCTAAATATCATTGTTCCAGATTTGACCAGACACCAATTAATAGGAACATAATAAAATTCTGGTAAAATGATATTGCCAAAAATATTATTAGTCTTGCTTAGCAAACTTGTCATTGTTGGATTTCTAATGCAATGCCAATGCTATTGTTTTTAGGTGCCATCAAGTAAGGTCTGTACTCGACAGAATCCTATGGGTAGGCTAGAAAAACAATTTCATAGACACTCATACATGTACATGAAAGAGCTTTATAGACTAGCGTGGTTGAATATTGAGAAAATATCCCAGCCAAGTTTGGATCAAGTCCATGAATCTAATATTACCTATTTGTCCAATAATGATCTATAAAGTACTCTTCAGACCAAAAAACACATGCAATGATGCAAAATGCAAAAGGATCACAAGTCAGTGGTTCAATGTCCTTTGGATCCAGTGACATTGTAGGCAGGGTCCTCTACCTGGCTTTTCCAGCTTCAGAGATCTGGTTGCATCAGGGTAGGATCATGTGGCTTCTCCTACTCCCAGGGTGTAGTGCCATGTATCTTGTCAATAGTGTCTGTCAGGAAGTGAGCAGAAAGAGAAAGCATCTCCCATCGTTAAGAAGGAAATTCAGCACTTCCCAGAATCGTCAGGACAAGGTCATGGCCACACAGAGGCCACATTGACTATGACCCTATTGACAGACTAGACTCCACCTCTTCTCTCTTAATCCTTGCAAGTCCCACATTGACACTATATTATGTAATTACTACATTATGAAGAGCAGAGTGAAACAAGGCTCAGTCTTGTACCATTCTCACAATTGTTGTCTGAGCCAATTTTTTAATCCACCTTTTCAGTTAATCTCTCCTTCACTACCTTTCTGCTTTGTCAAGCATGATGTCCTTATCCAGAGGCTCATCTTTGCTGATAACACATCCAAAGAGCAAAAAATAAAGTCTTGCTTTATTTTGCTCCTATTTGCCTAATGTACACTGGATATTTATTTGTAATTTATGAGCTGAGCAGAACACAGCTATTTTTCTTTTATTAGTGACATAGAAAGATATCAAAAAATAAATTAAGTCTCCAATTGTACTTTTGAAAGGTTCTCTAAGCAATCTTGAATGATGAAGGAAAAATACACAGGGTTACCGTACCAATAAAAACTGTTCAAGAGTACACAATTTCAAGAGACACTGCATGAGCAAGAACTACTGATGCTAAAGGAAGAAATTCAAGCTGCACTGAAAGCATTCACCAGTCTAAGAATTGACTGAATACCTACTGAAATGTTTCAGAAAGAAAAATCACTTGAAGAAATTGTTGTCTGTGTCAGCATATCTGGAAGACATTTACCTGGACAACAGAGAATTAAAGACACATAGTTTTTCCCATTCTAATGAAATGTGAGGTGACAGAAAGCTCAAACAATAGAATGATGTCACTGATATTGCACACAAGTAAACTTTTACTTTAGATCATCCAATAATGTTTACAGTCACACATCAATAGGGAATTTCTATAAGTTCAAGCCCAACTCAAAAGAAGACATGGAACATGGGATACCATTGCTGATATAATATGGATCGTGGTTCAAAGCAGAATATAGGAGAAAGATGTATAACTGTGTTCTATTGGCGATGCAAAAGCATTAGACTGCATGAATATAAATAACTGTGGCTTATGATGGGAACTGGAATTCCCATCATTAGCACTTAGTTGTGCAAATTCAGAACTTGTATATGGGTCAAGAAACAGTTGTGCAAACAGAATCAGGCAATGCTGTGTGGTTTAAAAGGTATGCATCAGGGTTGCATCCTTTTACCATATTTGTTCAATCCATTTGCTCAGCAAATCATTAGAGAAGTTGATTGTATGAAGAGTTTGACATTAAGATTGGATTAAGGCTTACTAACAATCTGCAATAGGCTGATGGCACCATTTTACTTGCTCAATATGAGAAGGAATTGAAGCACTTACAGGTGCAGATCAAGGATTGTAACTTTCAATATGGATTTGATGGCAATGTAATGATGATTCAAATCCCCACAACTGGACCAATATGTACGATCATGATAAATGGAGAAAACCTTGAAGTGGTCAAGGATTTTGTCTTATTTGAATATACAATAAATGATCATGGAAACAATAGTCAAGAGATCAAAAAATGTGATGCATTAGGTAAGTTTACTTCAGAAGACCCCTTTACAGTATTGAAGAGCAAAATTACTTTGATGACTGAGGTGCACCTGATCCAAGTCATGGTATTCTCTATTGCATGGTATGCTTGCGACAGTTCAACTTTGAATAAAGAAAACTGAAAAAGAATAAATGCATCTGAATTGTGGTGCTGGAAAACAATCCTAAAAGGACAAACAGACCTCTATTGTAAAAAGTAAGGACAAAGTACTCACTCCTTAGAGACAAGGATGGCAACATTTAATCTTACATTCTCTGGATATATGTCAGGGGAGACCAGTCCCTGGAGAAGGGCATCATATTTAGTAAAATGGAAGGGCCTCATAAATAGGAAGGTGTCCCGGCCTGCGGGTCCGTAATTCGCAAGTCCTGGAAGGAGGAGTGGGAACTGGGGGGACAGGAGACGCTAGAAATGGAGACAAGACAGGATTCTGATCAAGTCTTGTTTATTGGGGCAAAACTCAGGGTATATATAGCCAATGGTCGGGAGTAAAGGGCACAGCTTATGCTAATGAGGTAAAGTCAACAGGGGGCCAATCCTAGACGAGTGCCAAATAAGGCGCGCAAAAGGGGCTGTTTTCAGTTACAGTTAACAGTTTACAGTTACTCTTTACAGTTTACAGTTATAGTTTAAAGATAACAGACTACTACTCTTAGGTGATTAGCATATAGTTACTGACAAGTGAAGGTTAGCAAGTCTGCAAGTTAAGCTTCAAAGGGCAGGGCTGTTTACAGTTATAAAGATAATAGACTACGAAGCTCAGGCAACAAACAGTAACAGAGTTCAGACTAGTGACTGTAGCAAGGTCAAGCATGTCCGGGCTGGATGGCTCAGGACAGGTCCCCCTTTTTTATTTTTTCAAATAATATCCTTCCGGGAAATAATAACTCTGCCTGTCTTAGGTTGCCAGGACACACACTCAGTCCTTACCTATCATCGGTCAATGGCGTTCTAATGCGACCATGGCCTGTCTTAGGTTGGTAAAGAGTGCTCCTGATCTTACCTGTCATTGGCTGTCAAGTTTAGCTCACGAAGGCAGAGGGTCTTATCACACCATAGTTGTGTGTGCCACTCTGTTCAAGATCACTCAACTCCAAGCGATGATAATGAATTTGAATGGGCCTTGCTTGAATGGTCTCAATCTGTTACTTAATAATTGCCATGAGTTTGTTGAAATATGAAAGCAAAAAACAGTAAACTAGCAAGGGGGCCCAAAAGTGGCAAGAGGTAATGCAACAGTCCATTGAGCCCGGTTCACAGTGGATTGATGGTCAACTCCTTTCTTCACTTTGCCAAGTCTTCTTGCAGCCACTTGATTTTGTTGGCATAGAAACAGCATCTTTCCTGTAAAACCAAGCAAATACCTCCTTACTCTGCAGCAAGTAATTCTAAGCCTCTTCTATTTTGTAATAGTACTTCTGCTAAAGAATCTACCTGATCTTGCAAATCTTGTATAGTGCCTGATGAGGCCTGCATATCTGATATTAGCTGCCTAGATAATTTGGTATCCTGCAGTTCCAAAGGCCACTGCAGTACTGATCTCTAATCTTACAAATAGGGGAACTAGTTACACTGCCCTTTTAGCTCTTCCTGCCATGTGATCAATAGCAGGTATAGGGACAGGCATAATATCTATGCCTGGAAGGAGAGAGATTAACACACATAACTCTGTCCAAATGCTGGATAACTGGGTAAAAGCCCTATATTTGCCACAAACAAAAACTGAACTATTAAGGGCACATAAGAAGCCCATAACATTAATAATACTAGAACAAGAAACAAATCCTGCCAAATCCACATAATATCACAAGTATTGTTAAGGGAGGAGGAAAATAAACAAGTCACATTAAATAAACTGCAAAGGTTGGGCTGTAAAAGGAGAAGTCAAGTCACAACAACCACCTTCAGAATAGTTAATAAAAGGACTAGGTAATGCAAGAGGGATGGGGTATCCCTGTTGCATTTTTTCAGGATACATTTCTGTAAAAACAGAAAAGAACATACTCAGGGAGAAGTCTCTTCCCTGGATTGAGGTTTGTCATCAATTTGTTTCACCAGTCGTTCTGGCAGCCATCTGGCTGCATCATATTCTTGAGAGTAAATGCAGACTGAGCCCCTTCCCCAGGTCAATACGGGGTCTGGGCCATGCCATGAATTGTCCAGTGGGTCTCTCCATTTTACCATGGCAAATTGCTTTTGAGATTCAGGATGCCAAAAACGATCTGCAGCAGATTTCCCGTGATCGTCGAATGTTAAAAAATTTCTTATAAAAAGAGTATGGTTAAGAATGTTTCTGAGGGTACCTTTAGTGGGGTACCATTCCCCCTTTTTTATTTTTTCAAATGTAGTTTTCAAGGATAAATGGGCTTTTTCAACTATACCTTGCCCCTGAGGGTTGTAAGGGATTCCCGTAATGTGCTTTATCTGTAATTGATCACAGAAATTTTTAAAAGCTTTTGCTGTATAGCCAAGGCCATTGTCTGTTTTTATTTGTTTGGGAACTCCCAAAACAGAGAAACAATGCAAGAGATGGGCCACAACATGCTTGGTAGCCTCTCCTGTTTGGAGGGTAGCAAGAATAAACCCACTATAGGTGTCTATGCATACATGAATATATTTGAGATTCCCAAACCCTGCATAGTGGGTGACATCCATTTGCCAGATAGAGTTAGGTACTAGTCCCTTAGGGTTAATTCCCAAATGGGGGACTGGTAGAAATGTCACACAAGAAGCACATTGCTTAACAATCTGTCTGGCTTGTTCTCTAGTTATTTTAAACATCAGTCTTAGGGACTGGGCATTCAAATGATGCAAGGCATGAGCGGCTTGGGCTTGTTGTAAATTGCCAGTCATAATCACTGCCACCATTCTTGTAGCTGCATCAGCGATCTCATTACCTCGAGCCAGAGGCCCCGGGAGGCCCGAATGAACCCTAATATGTCCTAAGAAAAAAGGAGCAGTTCTTCTATGAATGAGTTGCTGGCAGTGCAAAAATAATTTAGCCGTTTCTGACACGTTTGATCTGTGCAACAGTTTCTAAAAGGGGTACCGAATGAGCCAGATAAGCACTGTCAGTGTAAATATTAAGTGCTTGATTGGGAAAGGCTGATAAAACTGCAATCATAGCTTGTAACTCTACCAAGTGAGCAGAGGTAAAATTTGTCTTAAATTTAATTACTTGGTTAACAAAGGAATAGGCAGCAACTCCTGTGGATGACCCATCCATGAACACTAGTAAAGCATCATCCAAAGGTTCTTTACTAGTAACTTTGGGGAAAACAAAGGCATGTAATTTGCAAAACTGAATTAATTTATTTTGTGGACAGTGATTATCCAAACTACCTGCATAAGAGGTTCAAGCTACTTGCCATGTCTCCGTGTTCTGCAATAGCCAATTAATCTGGGATTTGCAATGGGGTTGTATGATATTTGAAGGCTCTATACCAAAATATCGGCGGCCATCAACTTTTCACGGGTCATGGGCCATTGATCAACCCAAACAGGTTTAGCTGATTTCCAAGTGATTGGATCAGCTCACCCTTGGGGTGCAGGCATGTCAATGGCCGAAATAAAAAATTTCCAAAGCCCTTTGTGTCTAATTGTCCCATGGCTGGAATTCGTTGTCGGGCACCATTTCCTTCTTTGCCTAGTCCTTTTCCAGCGCTATACCCCTGAGCTAGCATTTGTGCAGTAACTACATCGTTAGGGCTGCACATCTTGATTTTCATTTGAGAAAGCAAATCTCTGCCCCAAAGGTTAACAGGAAGTTGGGGAATGACAAAGGGTTTGACGATGCCTGAATTGTTTTCTTTGTCCCTCCAAGTGAGGTATTTGGAACTTTGTTTGGGATTGCTACTTTGTCCAATTCCTCTTAAATTAGTTAAAGTTTCTGAGGTAGGCCAGTTAGGGGGCCAGTCTTCCTGCCTGATTATGGTTACATCAGCTCCTGTATCCATTAAACCTGTAAATGATTTGCCGTCTAGCCATAAAGTCAAATAAGGTTTCTGATTAGTAACCGGCTGCACCCAATATACATCCGAGGATCCAAAACCTCCTGTGCCTCTTTTAGGGTGTTGACTCTTATTATTAGTCTTAACCAATAGCAGCAAAATCAACTGTGCTATTCTTTCTCCCTGAGAAATAGTGATGATATTACTAGCAGCTTTGGCCATAATTTTAATTTCTCCAGTGAAATCATTATCAATTACTCCTGGGTAAATCTGCAAACCTTTCATGGTAACGCTACTTCTTCCTAAAATCAACCCAAAAGTTTCAGGGGGCAAAGGACCGTTCACTCCAGTGCTTAAGGCTTGCGTTCCCATTTCAGGTGTTAGTACTGTGTGGGAGGAGGAACAGAGGTTCTGAAGGATCAGGAGGTGGTTCATCCACTACAAAGTCTCCGGGATCAGTCAAATCAGCCCCACGTTGGGCACCACATGTCCCGGCCTGCGGGTCCGTAATTTGTAAGTCCTGGAAGGAGGAGCGGGAATTGGGGGAACAGGAGACGCGAGAAATGGAGACAAGACAGGATTCTAATCAAGTCTCGTTTATTGGGGCAAAGCTCAGGGTATCTATAGCCAATGGTCAGGAGTAAAGGTCACAGCTTATGCTAATGAGGTAAAGTCAACAGGGGGCCAATCCTAGATGAGTGCCAAATAAGGCGTGCAAAAGGGGCTGTTTTCAGGTACAGTTAACAGTTTACAGTTAATCTTTACAGTTTACAGTTACAGTTTAAAGATAACAGACTACTACTCTTAGGTGATTAGCATATAGTTACTGACAAGTGAAGGTTAGCAAGTCTGCAAGTTAAGCTTCAAAGGGCAGGGCTGCTTACAGTTATAAAGATAATAGACTACGAAGCTCAGGCAACAAACAGTAACAATGTTCAGACTAGTGACTGTAGCAAGGTCAAGCATGTCCGGGCTGGATGGCTCCGGACAGGAAGGCCTTTGATAAGATGGATTGTTACAGTGGCTGCATCAATGGACGCAGGAATAGGGATATTTATGAGGATGGTGCAGGGCCTGTTTCATTTTGTTTTGCCAACTCAATGGTACCTAACATTGGCATCAACAGCAATAGTCAAGTGGACTAGAAAGAGAAATTCATATTGTTCAGATATCCAGGCCTTTTAAATGCAATTGGTAGTTAGATGGATAGTTGGAATTTTAATTTTTAAATGCATACTTATTGACAAATTTACAAAGACTATGTCATGGTGACATAAAGAAACACTACCAGCACCTGTGTATTATACACCGTCTCCAGCTCATTGTTGTGACAATTTAATGAAACTGTATCCATGAGGGTTTCTCAAGATCTTGCCATTCCTCTCTTCCATCCAACCTGATATATTTCTCTAGAGAAGGACCTTTTTGATGATATATGCAAAGTAATCATGTGAAATAATATCCTGCTTTGACAAACAGGGCTCTCACGACCTACTATCTAGAAGTGGATTTTCGGGCCTTCCTTCCAAGTCTGTTTGAGTGTGGAAACTCTGCAGTCACCTGTCTCTTATGTGTGACCAGTCTGATGTTTGAATCTTCCAGCATCACAGGAGCACACCATGCAGTGCAGTTTTACAAAGTGAGAGACAGGAAGTAGTTATCTCTGTCTGGCTCAGACTAACTATAATTAGTCATAGAAATAAAGAGTATGCACTAAAATTTAACTGTCAGGGGAACTGACAGAGAGGTGTGTGTGTGTGTGTGTGTGTGCGCGCGTGTGTGTGCGTACGTTGTGTACGCGTGCTCATGCACATATATGTGTGTTTGTGTGTGTGTGTTTTAATAGAAATTTAGTTAATAAACAATCAGAAAACCAAACTACCTTACTATTGCTGTCAAGTTAACTTCAACTTATAGCTTATTTCAACTTATAACCTTAACAAATCCCCAGGAGCTGATGGATTTGAACTTCACACCTGGCTGTTAGCATTCCAGTGATTAACTACCAATGTGATCAGGGCTCCTTTCAAACTCCATCACTGAGCTTTATTTTAAAGAAAGTGTTGCACTTGACCATTGTTGTTGAAAACTACAATGCAAACATACAGTGGTCAAACAATAGAATTCTGACCCACTACTTCTGTGACAATCATACTTTGAAACCAAATGATAATTTGCCACAACTGACTCATGGCAATCAAGACTTGGTCAATGTCTCTCCACTTGTGACTTTTTTTCCCCCTACTTCAACAGATGAAGAAGACCAGGTGGCATGATATCTATGTGTTGGGCTGCTACCTTCAAGGTCAGCAGTTCCAAGCCTTTAACTCCTGATCCTGGGGAGAAAGACGAGAATTTATAACCATAACTTATAGACGTACTTCTACTTGTGCTATAGAATTATCAGGAATCAGAGTAGACTCCAAGGCAGTAGTTTGCTTGGATTTTCCACTTATGAGCAGCCATAGAAACATAAAGATGCTCCCAAATATAAAGCTACAATGCTTCTTTGTAGTTATACCCTGCCCCTGATTCCTATTGCAACATTCTAATAATTGCTAATCAGAGTACATCTGAAGCCATCTTCAGTTACTCACCATAAAACACTTTGGTCACTTGCCTGCTTTTACTTTGAATCATTGCCAAATGTACCTGTTAATGACTATCTTCTGTGTAAATCCTGGATAAGTAGCTGTTGTTTGTTCTCTTTAATTTCCACATGCTGTGTAATGATATTTATTTACTTCTACATGCTGGGTACTGATGTTTAGTTGAACATGCAAATGCAATTCTGATTGGTGCCTCAAAATGTAAACCTTTACATTTATTTTATTAGTTTCCTTTCCTTACCGGCAGAATTTGGCATGCTATGGCATAATTGGAAGACATGAAACACAGATGCTTAAGCACAAAACATTGTCATTACAGATGGGCTGCCCTGCCAAAGCTTATGGAGCAATAGGATTATATGACTACAGGTTTTAGAGACAAAAAAAAAAGTGACACTTTATTTCTATAGAGGTTGAGGTGAGAATTTTGTTACAACCGCTGAACTGGCATAATATAATACAGAGATATAAAAATTATTTAAATCAAGGTGCAGTTAACACAGGATAAAATCCATTGTAAAGGGTATAACTTTATTAAAATTTAAAATGTACACAGTCCTGCAACTACCACCAAAATCAAAACAGAATTATTTATATCACCTGAAATATTTTCTGCATAGCATTTGGCAGCTAATTATTTACCTGTTGCATTTGTGAGCTATTGAAAAGCACAGATCTATTTTTTACTCTTAATTAGCATATTTTTGAATGGAAAATGTTTATTTTTTTAGTTTAAGGATTATAGAAAATTTGTGCACATATCACATAAAATTCTAATATGTTTCTTCAACATCCTTAAATAGTTTGTCTATTTTAAATATTTTGCATTATATGTTGCAAATATTTTAATTTACAACCCAATATTGCTACAATGCCAGTAAGTAATGTTTTTCAAGAAATTATGGTATAACTTTAGTTGACATATTACAGAATAAATTAAGTTTCAATGTAATGATTCAGACACACATTGTTCCATGGCACTAATTGCAATGCTCTTCCTGCAGTGTACCAGCACTCCCTGTTTTCAAGCTGGTTTCTTTGGGTCTGGTCCTCCAATTTCCATCCCCTTGTCTGTCTTCTTATTTTTTGGTTCCAGATAAATCATTGTAATTTCAGGATATCATTTTTTTCATGAGTGTTGTTGTTTATCTTATCAGACAGTCTATTATTTTGTTGATACTGGCTAGCAGGAGTAATTTAAATTCCACACTGAAAAGGTAAATTAGGGCAATAGTTTTGCAGATTCCTCAAGGCACCAACAGGCAAAAAATTCTCTTGTTTTAAATTAATTTGACCTTTGTTTTTATCCCTTTATAACTAGGATGTTTTACGTGTATCTGATCAGCATGATCAGTAGTGGTTATTTTTATTTGCTTTGTTTATAAATTCTTTTTTGTTTTTTTAAAGGTTTTTTAGGTATCACTGCCCTCTGGTGGTGGGAGTAGGAGGCCCAGCCTTTGCTCCGTGGAGCTGGAATCGAACCTCCATCCCAGTGGGCCGCAGTCCTGCGCACAACCACTACGCCACCGGGGCTCAGCCATAAATTATTTTTATTGTCAGAGTAAAATGGTATCTCCTGGTTTGGATTTCCATTTCTGTATTTGCTAATGACTGTACACATCTCTTCAGTTGTTTGTTACTTGTGTGAATGCTTTCTTTGTTGAAAGGTCTGTTCATAAATTCCCCACTTCTTAACTGCATCAGTTATCTTTGGGTTCCTGAAATGTTGATATTTTTTGTATATTTTGGAGATTAGCTCTTTATTTGATTAAGTCACAGTTTAAAAATATGCATATACTCCTTTTATTCTTTTCATAAAGTCTTGATAAATCTAAGAAGTTAATTTTGGGTTACTCCCAATGCTCTCAATGACCAAGCATATCATTTTCTGATTTTACATTTTTGGCTATGTTTGATATTCTATTTATTTTATATATTAAGGTACATAGCTTTGCTATATGGATAATAACAAATTATGAAAAAGAATACAAAGAAAAAACTTCCAGAACATTTTTATGTGCCCAGAAGCAACCTGTACATAGACCAGATGGTGGTCTTTTAAACAGAATAGAGGAATACCACATGGATCAAACTGGAATGGTGTGTATCAAGGCTATAATTTCTCCCATCCGTATTCAATTTGCTTGCAGAGCAAATAATATGAGAGACTAGGCTACATGAAAAATCTGGAATGTGAGAAGAGTCATTGATAACCTATGGTTTGTAGATGAAACAACCTCACTTGATTACAGCAAAATGGACTTGAAGTGCTTAATGGTGAACCTTACAGACTACATCTCTCAATATGAACTAAGCATCAATATAAAGAGAATAAAAATCCTCACAAGTGAACCATTCAACAGCATTTAAGTTACAAAAGATTTAATTTATCAAGGATTTCCTTGTGCTTGGCTCCATATTCCATGCACCTGGCAGCAGCAGTCAGGAAAGCACATCACATGTTTCAGTCAACAAACAGGATCAGAAGGTCTTTTTTGAGTATAGAGAAGGAAAGGTGTCATTTTGAAGACTCAGCCTGAATCAATGGTGGTACTTTCAATCAACTCAGGTGCCTTTGAGATTTAGAAAATGCATAGGAAGATGGACAAATTTATATCTTTGAATTACAATGTTAATAAAGAGTATTAAATTTACTGTGGACTTCCAGAATGACAAACTAATCCATCTTTATAGGAAAAGTACAATCAGAATGCTTGTTATAAGTGAAGGTCACAGTACCTAGTCTCATGTTCTTCGGAAATGTCATCAGTAGAGACTAGTCATTGATTCTTTTTGTTTATGCATCAATTCACAAGGAGTTGGAGCTTTTTGTAGTTTTATCTGTGTATATATTGATATACCTAATTGGATTTATTAAAAGTCATTTTCTCCTTTTGTGGATAGATGAAAAATTTTGTGATCTCCTTTGCAGAGTATCCCTAGTTAGAGTAACTAGTATGTTCTCTAGTACTTGCTGAAGCATTCTACTGATTCCAGTAAAGTTTTTGCAGAAACTCTGGACTTTTGGAAACATAAGATCAAACTATCTGTGAATAAGGATAGTCTTACTGCTTTTTGATCAATTTGAAACTTCTCTATATTCATTTCTTCTGTATCCCTAGTTCTGTTTAGGCTATCTAGTACAATACTAGACAAGAATTTTGATAGATGACCATGTCTTGTTCCCTTTCTCAAGATTCCTTTTAGTCTTTGTAGAATATGAAGAATGTTGGTTGTTAGTCATTAGGTTGAAGAATGTATCTTCCACTTCAATTTTGTTGTGAGATTTGATTAGAAAATGGGTGTTTCCATTAATTAAACTCCTTTTCATCATTGATTGAGGTGATTATGTAATCACTTTATTTTGTTTTATTCTTATTTTTTGCTTTGACACAATTCTAACTCATGATTGTGTTAGCCTGGATTGCCTACAGAAAGAAAATCTATATATCTCTATATCTGCATCTATATATATATATATATATATATATATATATATATATCCCATAAAGCAACTTCACATCAAGAAGAGGCTTCAACCCAAATTAACTCAAGACCATAAGGCTGATACCAACTGGGGCAGCAGTTCTTAACCTATGTGTAGTGACTCCTTTGTGGGTCAAATAACCCTTTCACAGGGGTTGTCTCATTCATAACAGTAATAAAATTACAGTGATGAAGTAGCAACAAAAATAATTTTATAGTTGGTGGGGTCACCACAACATGAGGAGCTGTATGAAAGGTTTACGTACGAAAGGAGGAAGGTTGAGGAGCACTGAGCTCTGCCCTTCTTCAGACTTACCTAGCTGCAGGCTGATGAAGCCAAAAGGTGTCCTTTATTTTGTTCTTTCTCACTTTTATTGGTTGATTCTACTTTTATATCCTTCTATGAGTTCAGCTTTATTGTTAATCTGGAATTTGGGTGTCTTTTTTTGTGTAGTTCACAAGTTCAATTTATTTTGTCATCTTGCTCTTGTATTGTCTACCAAAATTCTTCTATAGCTTTCATGTGTTTCCTTTAGATTGGTCTGTAGCCTTGCTTTTTTGAAGACTCCTGTAAAGAGGTTTCCAAAAGTTTGTAGAAAAATTCCTTTGCATTTTCATTTCATTTTTATCCAAATTTTAAACTTATACTGTTGTTGCTGGATACCCTCCCGTCCATTTAGATTCATAGCAACCTTGTGGATGAGAAAAGTCACCAATACCCGGACCCGCCCTCTCTGTTCAACTGGTCTCTGTTTCGCTTACAGTTGCAATCACTGTTTCAATCCGTGTTTCCAGAGCCCCCCCCACATCACCAAGTGTGACATCCCCTGCCAAGGACTGGTCTCTCCAGAAAACATGTCTAAAATGCATAAGACAAAAGCTGGCGATTCTTGTTTCTCAGGAACATTCCAGATGTATCCTTTCAAGACAGACTTTTGTTGTTCTTTAGTAGTCCATGTTATTTTTACTATTCTTCATCAACATCATAGTTCAAACACCATATTTACTCGTGTATAGGCCAAGTTTTTCAGCTCATTCTAAATACCATTTTTATGGTAAATTTAGCTGCCTTGGCTGATATTCAGGTCAGCATATACTTGAGTATATATGGTACATTTATGCATGTATGTATGTATGTATGTATGTATATATGCCTTCCTCATTCATTGTCCAACTTTCACATCCACATTAGGCAATTGAAAATACCATGGCTTAAGTCTGGCATATCTTAGTCCTCAAAGTTACATTGCATTGTATATGACATTTGAATTCTTTTATGAAGTAGTTTCTTTACTATTCTTTCCACCTGGTGATTTCCAGTTCTTTTAATTTTGGTATCTTGATTAAGACATCTCATCCTGCTTCTGTATATGGTTTAGTATTGGTGTTGTCTCGGTGGCATTATGGTGCTATTTTATTTACTTGCTGCTTATAAGTATGTTTGTTGACTTTTTTCTGTTTTCACTTTTTGAGATAGACAGGACTGCAAGTATGTGCTATGCTGCTACTCTCTGAGCCAGCAGCAAAGAAGTATATAGCATGCACTACCTGCCTTTGTTGAACCTGGTAACAGACTGTGGGACATTCATAGGATGGTGCTGGCAGTGCCCAACCCCCTGAATGACAGGAAAAAGTCTCCATAACTGCTGTGAGCAAGTGTTTCTCACAGGAATGTGTGTGTACAAATCATTTATAGTGAAACAGTAGATATTGAACAATCAATTGGGTTTAGTTTATGAGCATTTGGTTTGGTGGGGCTGTCTGGAGTTAGGGTGTGCAAGATTGTCAGACAGTCAGGCTACTGATGTTGGAATCTCTAATCTCCATATGGGTGGCAAAGAAGTCCATGCCATGAGTTGTTGGGGCAGGAGTTAGGGAAAATGGGAATTGCCATCTCTAATCACGTGGTAGGTAATAGAGATGCATCCATCACCAGCTGAGGGGAAACTGAAGCATGGGGTGTGGGGAGGGGAGGTGAACAGTGGATCCACTTACCTCCAGTTTAGTTCAACTCCAGTCATCAGTTGTCAACTATGACAGCAGGCAATGAGATACATAAATGACAGGGGGTGTATATTGTACATTACCAGCCCTGTGGTCCTGGAGCCTGAGCTGATGGCTTTTGGAGCAGTGACAGCTCATACTGTGGTTAGCATAGGGAAAGAGTCCCTGGTTTCTTGGTGGTTGGGGTGGAGACCACATATTTGATAGCACAGGTCAGAAGGGGAGAGAGCATAATTCCTCTTTGGCAAGTGCATCTGGTGATCAAGATCTTGCCCTTTCCTAGTGTGAATTCAATGTCTCCAGCTTCCTTTCTTTGGTATCCTCTTTTACATGTGGGTCTGAGGCCATGGATTACTTGCTACTGGTGAGAAGTGTCATCCCTATTTTCTGGCTTCTTCCATGCTCTGGTTGTCTGGATCTCTTGAACAACCTCCTTCTTTCTCTACTTTCCTTCTTCAAATTTTGCTCCAGATGTTTTTGTTCTGAATTTATCTATACCATATCTCTGAGGATTCAATAAAGCTTGGCACATGAGTTTCTTACTTGAGAATATTGCTTCCTTCTCTCAGTATAACCAGGAAGTGACAGGTCCAGAGTATTCATTTTATGTTTCCTTGTTTGCAGGCTTCATCCATGTTCTCAAGCTATTCAGTGTTTCATATTATTATATATCCTTTTTGTTTGATACTTAGGGAACCAAGACTATAACCTGACTCTTTCACTTGTTTTAACATATCAATGCTTTATGGGAGGGAGTGGTGACCAGGTTAGCATGGCATGTCTGAATTTATCTTAGACTGAAGTTGAACTTGAGGCTCTTACCAACATTCAAGGTTTATTAATCTTTCTAAGAAATGGAATAACCCATACAACATATCAATTATTATAAGAGAAAGCAGAAATAAAATGAAATGAATGTAAGTGTAAAATTAAAACAAAAATAGAATCATATATTGATGATATGTTGAACCTCATAAAGACAGGGAAATATTTATGATCAACCTATAATTCCCTCCAGGTTTCTTCAAGCTATATTAATTCTTAGTAAACATAAATATATATTTTACAGACAGCACCTTCTTCCGAGGCAAGTGCCAATTTCCCTGCTACATTTTGAACAGTGATTTATTACTTTAACATAAAGAGGCTATATTAGGTTGCAAATCGATTTCTCAGTGCATTTATATTATGAACTTTTAAATTTACTCCTAATGATATATCAGACACTACAGTGGTCCCCAAATAATTTGACTTTTATAATGAAAGATATTGTAAAATATTGACTATATATTGTTATTACAATCTCTAATCTGTTGCTTCTCTGTGAAATTAGACAACTTTTATCCTAACTCTCTAAAACAAAATATTGTTTTTCAATAGCTAGTTACACAATTTCTTTTCCTCAAATATTTCCATGTTGAAACATTATATATATATATATGTTATATATATTTAACACAAAGTTTGAATCTACTTTTCTTCAAACATAGTGAAATATATCATCCGATATGGCATGCTTCAGAGTTAAGAGGTATGTAGCATAGAGACATGTCCTACTTTAAATAGTACACAATTTGTAATAAATATATGTTTGCCTAAGAGGATGTTCTGGATTAAAATACTAATACTACTACTTATGGAGCAATAATAATTCTAAAAACTTCTTGAAATATAATTTCAAGCACAGAATTGATACATATGATATAGATATAGTATATATGATATAGAATCTCTCTCATCATATTCAGGTAGATTGAAAGTTAATTATATATTAGTTTTATTTGTTTCAACGATTATGGTCAACTATTTAAAGTGTTGAATAATTTCAGCTTTAGTATCAGAAATGCACATGTATTCAACTTTATTTTTAAACATTTTCTTGTCATTAGGGTGAAAGTTTGTAGAACAAACGGGGTTTATACTCATCAATTTATACACATTTAATTGTGTGACATTGGTTATTCATCTTTACTTAACAGGAGAAAGGATACAGTAATTAGCTAAATAAATAAAATGAAAATTTTAGCCTTGTATTTTGTAAATGTGAAGAAAAGAACTTGGAAAAAATTCAAAAAATATAAAAGCTGTTGATGATACCTGGGAAGTTATTTAACTGCTTTGGTACCCTTTATAATAGAGACAGGAAAACTTCAGCATGGATTGATTAGCTTCTCCAGCAAATAGATGATTCCCTTGCCATTAATTATCACATTCTCTATTTCCATGGAGAAATTTTGAATTAATGTGGAATATGAAATTGTCAACTGCCAAACATTATAACAGAAAAATCATGATGAATTCCCCAATAAGAGAATGCACCCTGACAAACAAAGTGCCACCCATCAGTATACAGAGTAGAACACAGAAATGTCTCAAATCATTTTCACCTCATGATTACATATGCAATTCTTTTCTCCAGAAAATGATAACAGAATAAATTTCATTAATGGGGAACAGCAGGCAGTTTGCCATAGGCTCTGAATTCTACCACAGTGATTCGCTTCCTTTCACATTTATAGTGCGAAAAACAAAACAAAAAATGACCACCATAGCTCATGTTTCACTATTTCCCTGGATTGAGCATTTTTCTACATCCACACTAAAACAAAACATCCCAACCCTCCAACTCATTGCCTTGGAGAGACCATGCTGGCTCATAGCCACCACCTAAACACTGCCCCACTGAATGGGCTCCTTTTGCAAAACAAAGCCAAAGAGCCAGGAACAGCGTTCTACTGGAAACTTGGTGGTGTCTTAACTATGTGTGGGGCTGCTGACCCACTGTAAGATCAGCTCTATCACACAGCAAGCTGCTGTGCATGAGAAAGACAAAGCTTTGTAATTTCATCAGGTTTATGGTCTCATAATAACTGCCCATCACTGTGCACAGTGCAGTTAAATGGCATTTCATAGGGTTGCTGTGAGCTGGAGTTGAGCTGATAGCATTGAGTGGCATGTGGCAAAAATATCTAACATGACCTATCTCAAAAGTATTCAAAGGGTCATGAACTGGAATATTCCTTGTCTAAGAGAAGTGAAGAAATCCATTCAGTGATTCAGCAATGACATGGAGCAGGCTCACTTGTCCTAGAAAAAGCCTTCAAACATTACTTGTGTTGTGCTGCTAATTTTTTTTTTTAATTACCTCTTTAGGGAGAAAAAAATCCCTAGTTTCTAACGTTCTCCCGGTTTCTGTGGGTTAAAATCTGAATGCTGTCAACTTCAATTTACCAGTGTATTATCAAGCTCCACTGGGGGTGGGCGGGTGTTATCTTCATTCTACTTAAAAGAAGGTGATCCTCATAAAAATAAAATGATGTTTGAATATCTGCTCACATGTGCGACTGGTTACAAAGCTCCTTCCGTTATACTACTTTTTTATTTGGCATAGATGAAGCCTCAACAACAAGTCAGTGTTGATGCAAAAGGTCAGCTATGGGGGCTGAGCCCCGGTGGTGTAGTGGTTGTGCGCGGGACTGCGGCCCACTGGGATGGAGGTTCAATTCTGGCTCCCAGGAGCAAAGGCTGGGCCTCCTACTCCCACCACCAGGGCAGTGATGCCAAAAAAAAAAAGGTCAGCTATGTGCTTCACACACAAGTCCACCAACACTCCTCTTTCAGTGATCCTTCACCTTAAACAAGGAAATGTAGCTGTTTTAAAGAAAGAAGCCCCATGACAGAGAGAACCACTATTAGGTAATGATGTTATTAGTAGAAGAAATAAAAACTCACTCCCATGAAGTAGTAACTTTCTATGTTCTGAGACAATAAATCTTCATAGAAGCCAATAGTCTAATCTTTCTCCAGAGAAGAAGCTTATGGATTTGAATTACCAACTCTGTGATGGAGTAGTCCCGTGTTAATGCACAGAACCATCAGAGTTCCACACAAAGTAATGAAAACCATTCCATTGACAAAACCAACAAATATGTAATTAACCACTTGTTTGCAGCAGTAGTCGTATTGTTTGACTCATTAGTTCCATCAAAATTATAAAATATATTTGACAATCATCAAGCAATCATCAGACAAAGACTATCATGGGCAGTGAAGCAAATGAAGAAATCCTGCAGTTGACTAGAGTTGATATTGCCCGATCTCTTAAAAGTCAATGACGTTGCTTCCAGTCATCTTGCTCTGATTTGCTCCTGATTTCCCAGCAAGAAGCCATATCCTGTTGATGAGACACCAGGTCCTCTCTCATCCTCACACTTGTTGTTGGGTTTGTATCCATTGTTGCAGTCTGTTCATTTCATTGAGGAATTTCCTCTTTATGAATGACCCTTACCTTTGTCAAGTATGTTGCCTTTGCCAAGACAATCAAGGATTGTCTCTGATAACATGTCCAAAGTACATGAAATGAATTTTTGCAATCCTCATTCCAAGGAGTATGCTGCACTTCTGCTAAGACAGGTGATCATATTAGCAGTCACAGGTTGAAAATGAAATAATGAAATATACAATATAACTTTAAGCAATCTCTGCAACTATGGATCCTGCTAAAACCTTTTCTTAACATTCAAATGAGGAAAATAATAGCTTTGAATCTATCTTTTGCTATGAATGACTTTAATATCATATGTCTTTAATTATCTCTCTTTCTATTGTTACTTTTTATATAAAATTCTAAAATATTTTAGTGTATATACACTGTCAGAAAGCAGAAATTTAACTCCATTTTCAGCCCTGCTAAGAATCTGGAATCTATATTAAATTTTAAGCTGCCTAACAGCCCTTTTTTCTCCTCTTCTTAACTGTTGTTCTGAAATAGCCATACACCCTTAAGGAGTTATTTTTCCTCTGTAGTCTGGCAGATGGAGGATGTCACAATATCTTCCCAGGGGTTCTTTGCTCTGTGGTCAGACAGATGCAGGCTGCATCCTATATCTGAAGGGTCTTGGTGCACAGCACAATCAACACATCTTATTGGCAATAAACTCCCAGGAAGAGTAATGCCTGAAAAAGCAATTTTAGTAATATGTATCTTCCAAGAAAAACCTGATTGTCTTATAATAATAGTGCAACCATCTACAAAAACTGTAAATTTCCAAATATGTATCCTTAGGCAATCATGTCATCCCATATCTATCTAGCTCCCAATCTCTGATAATCCCCTGCTTTGTGATCACCCACCTCCAACTCCCCTGGCTGCTCTTCAGACAAAGAGAAGAGGGTAAGTCAAGAAGAAATGCTACAAAACACCGCACTTTTATTACATATAAAATCAATATTCTAAGCTTTCATTTCTTCACGTCCTTCATCTTGTATATATCCTTCTGAAGGTGGTTTTTCTGACTCTCTAGTCACTCTCCAAAGAATTCTGCACTGTTTTATATACAGCATGTCAAAATGTCACTTTGAGTGTCTTTGGAGGACTCAGATTACACGTATGATGTTTGTTGATTTGGGGGGAATATAAGATCAGGCCTATAGGGCGGGTGTAGTTCCCAATATGATTTTCATTGCGCAGCCCTTGCTACCCTTAAAGACTGAGCAGGTGCATGACAGTGATGGGCAAAGCCAAAAAACAGACAAAAGAACAAACAAAGCAAAACTTTCAGTGCAACCTTTCTAGTCTTTATCATTATTAATGCAGTTTTCTTACAAATTGTTTATAATAGTCTCCATGATTCACTTGTGCTCTTGGAGAAAATATAAAAAGATTATCCTGCGGTGTCCTCAAAAACAGTGCTAACCTTTTTCTTTGAATTTAACTGGACTAACAGATTCATTAAAGGAGCTGTGCTCGCATACTGGGCTGTGTGTTGTGCTGCTAAACACAATGTAAGCAGTTCAAAATCACTGAAAGAGAAGAGATTTTCTATACCTCAAAAGATTTACAACCTCGAATAATGATAAGGGCAATTCTATCCTGCCCTGCAAGGTCACTATGAGTCAGATTTCTATGGCAGAGCTCTGGGGTTTGGGAGCAAATTCCGTTAGAAACCACTGTTTTGATTGGACCTTTCTTTGAAGCCATTGTAAGGAGACTAAGACAAATGGTATTTAGAGAACTTGTCTGAAGTCCTTCACTGGTCACAGAAATGTATTTTAGCATGTTTTGTGTGTAGTTAACCCATGCATATGTCAACTGAAGTGCTAGTAGAAAAACTGTTAGACTTACTTTTGTGTTGGAAGATTCTTTTGTTGTATTTGGTGCTGTCAGTTGAACAGCTCAGAATAATAACTGTACACAACTCAAGTTAAAAATACCTGGTCCAGGGTCATTCTCCTAATTGCAACTGTGCCTCATTCCATTGTCAAAGACATAATATTAGTCATTCTCATTGAGAGTCTATCACTACTTCTTCTTTTCACTGCCTCTCTACTTTCCCAAGCATGAGATCCATTTAAAGGCTCGTTTTAACTGTGTAAGAAAACTTGCTACCTTTTGTTTCTTCTGAGAGGGCATCTTCATTTTGTGATTTTGGATATTTCCCAGTGTGGGCTCTTTCCTAAACTTTCAAGGATGTTTTTTGATTTTATTTTTTAAAAGTGTGAATTTTCACTCTATGACACTTTTGACTCTTCCATGCCAACGTATTTCTCTCCACATCTTTTCTAGTTTACTCTGCTCATACTTTAGAATTCTCTTTGCCTTTCTAAATTTGTTGTTGATTTGTTTTCTTGCCTAAATAGCATTCGTATACTCAAGAAAAAAGCTTATCTACTCCATGGGCACTTTAGATTCCTCGAATTTCCAAAACTTAAGCTAACAAGTAAAAAAAAATACATCACTGACTATCTTTTAATCCCTTTATGTGAGGGGAAAATTAACAAGAGACTCAGAAAGAATCCCCAATTTCATATTTGTTCATTTTTAAGAGCTGAACATAAAGGATCCACCACAGATGTACCAAGTTAATGATTGCCTCAAATTATTTAGCCCTTATCCAGTGTTCACCATCTAATTCTCTTTTCTAGACAGGGACCAGTGACGTCTTTGACCAGGATAAATCATGGCAGTAATGATATGAAGAATGTTTTGTGGTGGAGTCATGCCAATTCTTGCAGTTCACAGTTGGCTGTTCTTTGAGCTCTCCAGCACCATATCAGTAGTCAAGCAACCCTGCTGAAGAAACCATAGAAAAGGCCCTGGAATGCCATGAAGAACACAAATGATAAACCCATGCCTTATCTTTCAGTCTTCCTTGCTTTGATTGTGGTAGTGATGTGCTTATGTTAATTTAATGATTGAGATGTAGGTATGGAGTCTAGCCTGTTAATCTGGAGATAGCCATTGAGTAGCCAATGAGGCCTTCGTGTGGGCATGAATTTCTCCTGAGACTTCTGGGAAATCTCGAGATATTTCCCTCATGGAGATCAGAAGCTATCTCCCCAGTTGTAGGGAGTTAGTCTGAGAGACAATGAACTACGGACAAGACAAGATGACAGTGTCCGACAAGCTGAAGGAGCCAGAGGAGAAGCCACACGGCCTTACCCTGATGGAACCAGACCTCTGAAATTGGAGAAGCTACATGAAAATCCCTTCCAGCGCTGAGTTGCTTCTACCACCACTGGATGCTGTTGATGGACCTTGAGCCCTGGAAGAGAGGAACCTTGGGGAGATGCCTGGAGGCGCCAGGACTCTGCACCCACTGGCCTGTGACTTCATGAGTCAGAAGGAGATGTTATAGACTGATATCAGGCATATGGGTTAATATCACACTTATGACTTTGAACTGGACTGGGCTGGGATGATATCTCAATGTCCCATTCCTCTAGTATATAAACTTTTTCCTTATATCCACATGTGAATCTGTGTATTTGTTTCTTTAGTTTACCTGGACAAACACAAAGATCAAGACATGCTATTGTGGATTTCCTAGATTTCAAAATAAATAATCATACCAGCTTGGATTCTCCAAACTGCAAAGTAAATAATCCTTTATTAACTGTATTACATTTTTAAGTACTCTTAATATTTTCTAGGAACCTGTATTGAAATCTATAATAATGACTTAATAGCTATGAAAAAGAATCTACTTTAAATGCAGTAAGCATGATGTTGGTAGGAAATGAAAAATCTATGTTTAAGATGAAAATAAATCTATTCAAAAACCTCTATCTACAATCAAAACCTCTTATAGGTACACATACTTCCATGTGTACATGTATATATACTATATATATGGATGTCTGTGTAGTCTTGTATATATATATATATGTGATGATATTTGTATTTATTCCTTGTTAGTTAATAAATAAATTTAAAACTAACTTATGAGCTCATTTCTTAATCTCCATTGATATTAGTTCAGCTGGGATTTCATACTGATTTTTCATATTCTTTAATTTAAAATATTTTGGGTGGCCTCTGCTACTTAAACAAAATCTGGTGATATAAACTCTGAGACTCCAACAGTTAAGCAATGAAAATGAAGATGGCAGAACCATAGTCCATGTTTAGGCAACCCTCTCCCCTCTTGAAGACGTTCATGCTTCTTTCTGTTTTAGTTTTGTTTTGATTGCAAATACACTTACAGTGAAGCATAAAGACCTTGTAGTCTACACTCTATAGATAAGAATGGCTTCTTTCAAGAGTCAAAATGCACATGGACACCCATAAGCAAATGAAATAAGATTGTTTATGCTAAATATGTTTAGTACAAATCAAAAATGTATTTAAATGAAGCTGAGAGCAACCAGGTAAAGAAACACAAGAGTTTCCCATTCCACTTTGTATCTTTACTCTTCATTTTAATTCATTGCATCAATTTTATTCTAAAAAATACCAAGCAAATCTTGTTTTCCAGTTAAATAATCAATCTAGTGCTACTTCAGATATTTTTCTGTGTTCTATAATAAAATTGCTAAATAAATAAAGTACAACTCTACATAATTTTAATATTAAGGATTTTAATATTTAAGGATTCCTTACCATAATTTTGGTGATATTAGGAAACAACTCTGACAGCTACTAGATTTATTTAGATGTCTGGCTTTTATATACAAAACAGTAGTTTGAAATCAACTTGTTTGTTTACTGCATGTGAAAATTTTATAGACTTTAAAACACCAGCCATTAAAAAAAAATCAACTGCTATTATAAGAGCTGGAATGCGTCAAAGATACAAGTTGAAATGTAAATAGAACTATAAACAAAAATCTCAGAATAAATATTTAGGTCAGGTCAGGGGACCTCAAACTTTTTAAACAGGGGTACAGTTCATTATCCCTCAGACTATTGAAGAGCTGGACTAGAGTTAAGAAACAAAACAGAAGTATGAACAAATTCGTTGCGTTCCAGATGAGTTGACTGCTAAGTATGATAGACAGCAGCAGCAAAAATACCCTGTGGGCCAGATAAATGTCCTCAGTGGGCGGCATATGGCCCACGGGACATAGTTTGAGGACTCCTGCTTTAGATTTTAATGCACTGATTGGGTACATTATTATTATTAGTTGAATAATAGTAGTGGCCAGATAAATCTATGACAGTACAAAGTCACCAGGCCCCGTGCCATTTGCATGGTTGGTGTATTTGAGTTCCTTGTTTGTGACTATGTGTCAGTACATACACCGGAAAATGCTCTGGATTGCTGCTGCCTTCCCCTTTACCAATCATGACTCTGTTCTTGCAGCTAACTTTTCCATAGGAAGCATTCCCGAACCTCCACATACACGTTTTCTCATACGCATTTGGTCGTAATTCTTCTGTGATTCCCTTGTTCATTCTTCTGACAGTCCACAGTATATTAAACATTTTCCTGAAGAGCAGAATTCACATGTACCATTGCATCGGCCTTCTTTGGTTATTGTCCAGCTTTCTCAGCCATGTACAATTTGGATCAGTTGTACTTTCAGCAATAAAGTGCCTTCCTTGTTTCCTAAAGCTTTAAAGAAAACTTGTGCAATATCCTTCCTCAGGCAATGCAAATTAATTTCATGGCTGCTACTTCCATGGCTGCTGATTGCTATTCGAAGTAGAGCAAAATCATTGACAGCATCTAATTATTCTCCATTCATAATAATATTTATCTATCCTATTGTTTGTTAGTTTTTATTTCAGATTTAAGTGTAATTCACATTGAGGTCATAGTTTTGTTTTGTTTCAGTCAGTGTAGGTAAGTCTTTAATCATCTTCATTTGTGCCCCACAATTGGTGTTATCTCTTTCACCCAGGGTTCACCAATCCTGACGTCACAGAGTTTGTCTTCACATGAATGTTTTGTCTGATCATTCACTCCGTTTGCTCCTCTATTGCAGGGTATATGCAGAACTCAGACAAAGTTCATTATCAGTGGGTTTATAGAGGAACTAAGCAAGGTGCAATGCCACCAGCAAGTGCTCAGGATTAAATTACTAGGACCTGTCATGAAGTTCTCTCATCTGCTAACAAAAGTCCAAAGCACATTATGCTCTCCTGTAAGTCCCAACAAGGCAGTATTGATGCTTAAGTTCTCTGGAACAGCAAACCCAAATCCACAAGTAAATACCCATAGATACCCCACTGCATAAGCCAGCTTGTTGTACAAGCACACTCACGTTGCTTGCTCTCTGGTTTGTGGAAATCTGTCACTCTGTTCCATGTTCTGACTTCTGGCTCTGCTGCTGCTCCTCTGATGTTGCAGCTGTCATTGGAGCTACGATGTTCGCTGCAAACACATCTCAGATTCAGAAGATAAGCTCTGCTCATGGCTCCTGTTGGTGATAGGATCATTCCTAGCACCTCTCAGAGAGCTCATTTTTAAAAAAAAAATATTTTTTAAAGTAATCTTATTCTGAGTCCGTACAATTCTTATCACAATCCACACATACATCCCTTATGTAACGCACATCTGTGCATTTGCTGTCATCATTCTCAAAACATTTTCTTTTTACCAGAAGCCTTGTTATGAGCTGCTCATTTGTTTCATTTTAAATATTTAAGAAATTGTTTTCCACCCTGGTTGAATGATTTTACACTCAAACCAGTATTAGACAAGGATTCTTATATCCCCATGTTCTTATACAAAATTTATTATTTTCTTTCTTTTAATCATTGAAATTCTAAGAGGGAAGTATGTCTTTATGGTCTGGGCTTGCATTTCTCTGCATTTCTCTGCTTGGAATCTAGTAAACGACACACAAGACAACAACAATACTGGTTAATGATGTAGAGCATATTATATGTTGACCCCTTGAATTTTTTCTTTGCAAAAGTGTTTTTAAATTTTAGGCTAATTCTGAGAAATTAAATTTCTGATTTTAAAAACTAAGTCAATCTAATACTTGGGACACAATCAATTTAATCATGATGGTTTACACATATTACCGGATTCTATTTGCTTTCTTTGTGTTATGTGGAATTTTTTCTCAAGAAGAAAATATTTGGAAATGAATATGGCAGCATGTATACAAATATGCTCGATACAAATGATACATTGAATGTTATAAGAGCTGTAAGAGTCCCCAGTAAAATCATTGAAAAAAAAGACTAGCTTATAATTTTCTCCACTCATGTAGTTGTTATTTGAATGAACACTGAAACATTTCATTTCGGTCAGCTGTTCTTTGAAAATTAAGTATTATTTTAAATTGCTTTTTTTTTTAAATTGAGACTCATACAACCCTTATCACAATACATCCATCCATCCATTTTGTCAAGCCATTTGTATCTTTGCTGCCATCATTCTCAATATATTTTATTTCTACATAAGCCTTGGTATTAGCTCCTCATTTTCCCCTCCCTCCTCACACCCCCTCACTCATGAACCCGTGATAATTTATAAATTATTATTGTGTTATATCTTACACTGTCTGATGTCTTCTTTTACTCACTTTTCTGTTGTGTCCCAGGTAGGAGGTTATATGCAGATTGTTGGAATCAGTTCCCTCTTTCTACTCCACCCTCCTTCTACCCTCCTGGTATCTCCCCTCTCACTATTGGCACTGAGGGGTTTAGCTAACCTGGATTCCCTGTATTTTCAGTTCCTATCAGTCCCAGTGTACATTCTCTGGTCTAGCCGGATGTGTAAGGTAGATTTGGGATCATATTAGTGGGGAAAGGAGGAAGGAAACATTTAGGAAATAGAGGAAAGTTGTGTTTTATCATTGCTATACTACACATTGACAGCCTCATATCCTCCCCCACAGTCTTTCTGTAAGGGGATGGACAGTTGCCTACAGATGAGGGGGTACTTGAGTGAAAGCCCAGTATCTATCTGCTACCTTAATAATTAAACCTATAAATATATGCTCATAGATCTATTTCCCCATCCTCATATATAAATATATTTACATATGTATATGCCTTTAGTTAGACTTCTGTAAATGCCCTTTTCTTCCTAGTTCTTTCCTCTATTTCCTTTTACTTTCCTCGTGTCCTGCTATAATGCTCAGCCTTCATTTGAGTTTCAGTAATTCCTTTGGGTTATATTACCCTTGATTAAACCCTACCAGACCTCATATAACCTCCTCACCATCAATTTGGGATCACTTGTTGTTTCCTTGTCCCTGGGCTTGTTAGCACCACTTTCTTCCCCCCACCTCCCCCTCTTCCATGTTCCCCTGGAACCATCTATGCTAGGGTTTTCTCCTCCAGATTGTTTATTCAGCCTATCTTATCTAGAAAGACCTGCATAAATAATAACATGCACAAAAACAAGACAGAGAAAAATAAATGCACAGAAACAAGACAGCGCAAAATGAAGCATCAAAAGAAAACAGCAAAAAAAAAAAAAAGATGACAAAAAAGAAAAGTCCATATATAGTTCAACGACTGCATTTTAGCCTTTATGTGTTTTCCAGTCCAGTCTGATGGGGTTCCACACCTTGGTCCCAATGTCTATTTTTGATATTCTCTCAGAATCTCCTTACTCTGCTCCCCTTGCTGTTCTGTTGCACCCCCTTAGTGTTTTGCCTCGGGATGGTGGAGTCAGATAGGGCACAGTTCCCACACTTTGTCTCCAGTGTTGTGTCCTATAGGGATCTTGGTTAGTGGTGTGAGTTGTGTCTCCTAGTGGGGCTGGCCATATAACCCTCTCTGTGGATTGGGTTATGGGTTCGTGGAGGATGTTGTATCTCATAGGGCTGGCCATAGAGCCCTCTCTGTGGATTGGGTTATTGGTTCATGGAGGATGTTGTGTCTCATAGGGCTGGCCATAGAACCCTCTCTGTGGATTGGCTGCTCTTAGAGGTGGCATCATTCTCTAGGCTGAGTGAGCCAGGATGTGCTCCACTCTCTCTTCCTCCCCCTCCATTTCCTCCCAGGTTCCCTGATCAGACATGTCCCTCTCCCTAAGCTTCAGCTTCAGTGCTATCCTCTGAAGAAAATTCTTCTGGGGAGAGGGCTAGCTATCCACATAGTTGGGATTGGGGTCAGCCCCAGAGGGCTCATTTTATTCAGAGCAAGATGCTAAGCCAGTAAATTATCTTCACAAGGGATTTCTGTGTGTATCTTTTGGTTGGAGTTAAAGACGTTGGCCAGAAGAGGCACCTTAAATAATCCACTGCCTTTCCAAAAGGAGAGTTACCACAGATGGTCAGGAACTTCCTCTTTGGCTGCTTAGTCTGCTGCTGGGTTTCTTTATAGTTTCTTTCCATTTTATCTCAGCTTTAGTTCTCAGACAGTGTGCTTTTGGATTTATCTCCACCTGACTTCCTGTGTCAGGACATTTACCTAGTCCTGCCCTCGGGGTTAAGATGTTTACTGCACCTGTTCTCACGGTGTCCTTTGTTTATAGCTTGTTTTCACAAGGTCCTTTTCTCAGTCTCTTAGCAGGCAAAACAGAATCCCTGTTTCCTTTCTGTCACTGATGATCTATGAAATACTGGTGGCACAACTTCCAGCACCATAGCAAAACACAAGTCACACTAGTATGACTATCTTGAGATACACAAAAGACATAAATATCTTTTTCTAATGCAAGTTCTCCATACTTCCAACACTAGATTTATTGATACTTAAAAAAATAAAACTCCTTGCAATATTACATTACAAAAATAATCAATAGCAAAAACTTACAGGAATTCAACATTTGCAATATTCATATTAAGAAAAGGTTCTATCCAGTAACCACTTTATAAAGCAGACAACTTGAAAAAGGGAGAATTATTTATATTATCCACTGTGTTAGTCCAGAAACTAGAGAAACAAATTCATGGAGACACTCACATTAGAATAAGAAAGAGTTTTTTATACAAGAGTAATTGTACATTAAGAAAACATCCCAATTCAGTCCAGTCCAAGGTCATAAGTCAGATATTAGCCCATAGGTCCAATACCAGTCTACAAAGTCTTCTTCAGACTCAAGAAACATGTACAATAACACCAAGTACACGATGTTGACAAACCAGATGGGTAGAATGCCTTTGGATCCATTGCAAGCTTCCCAGCATTGGCAACGGTCTGTACATGGCTTTTCTGGTTTTAGAGGTCTAGTTCCATGAGGCTCCATATGGCTTCCCCTCCCGGATGTCTCACAGGGAGTCAGCCTTGTGCTTTGTCCGTAGCGCATCTCCATGGGACTGAATAGTGGAAGTCTCTCACTTCCAAGGAGGAAACATTGCCATATTTCCCAGAATTCTCAGGAGAAGATCATGCCCACACAGAGGTCTCATTGGCTATCTCCACATTGGCAGTCTTGGCTCCACCTCTACACTCTGAATCCTCAAATTGCCACACCCACACTATATCTGTGCATGCTGAAACATCCAAGAAGCCAGATAAAACAGTACGAGGCAAACTAAGTGATAACATCTCTTAAATCAGGAGTTAGAATGTAGAATCTGTCTATTCTATGATTGCAATGCCTGTGCTTTACTTCCTACATAGTGTCTTTCTTTATGAAATAATGCTGGACGTAAGCCTATGGAAATAAAGAAATGAAAGAAATACTTTTTGAAAATCATTGGTTGGGAGAAACAAGAAAAATGAGTGGTTTAGATGATTTAAAAAAATTTTTTTTTAAAGTATCAGAAAAAAATAAATAATGTAAGGGCACAATGAATTTTGATGCAAAATCTGTTTTCATGGCTGGGGAATATAGGATCACTAAGAGAAAGCTTTCTAAAAACCAGGAGTTAACCACAGGATTGTGACCATCAATTTGTTGAATTGTAGCAAAAGTTCAAGTAAAGGAGATGTCCACCATGAAAATTACCAAGTGTAATACCAAGAAAAACCAAGGAAATACTAATTAAAAAATGAAAATAAGGTCAATAACAAATTAAATCACAGAGACCTGGAATACATACCTCAAAACCAGGAAGGGATCATTTACTTAACACATCCATAAGACTATGGAGGGATGGTGGAGTAGAAAAGGGGAACATGTTTTTTGGACCTACATGTGACCTCCTCTCTGGGGTGTGTGTGGGGGTGGTGAGTGAAGTGACACATTAGACAGTGTAAGATATGAAGAGGTAATAACTACTTGTGCTAGTTGTTGGAAGTTCATGGGGGAGGAGAAGGGTGAAGGGGAGATATGGGGAGTTGGAATTAAAAAATTAAAGAACTAGAGGAAGGAGGAGAAGAGGAGTTTATGCTGGAGGGATTCAAGTAGATAATGTAGATGAATGTGGCAACATGTGTACAAATATGCTTAATACAAACAATGTATTAAGTGTTGTAAGAGCCCCCCAATAAAATCCATATTTAAAAAAAGAATATGTCAAACAATATTATCTTTTGAAAGCATTTATAGAAATTTCACAAATTGCTGAGCCCCAGTGGCGTAGTGGTTGTGCGCGGGACTGCGGCCCACTGGGACGGAGATTCAATTTCAGCAGTGGGGCTGGGCCTCCTACTCCCACTGCCAGAGAGCAGTGATGCCCCCCCCCCAAAAAAAAAAAGAAAGAAAAAAAAAGAAATTTCACAAATTATTTGTGAGCAAGGAAAAAATAATGATTATTTGGATGATGTTTTTTATAGAAAATGATGAGAATATGAAGAAGAAAAGTTAATTCAGAAGTTAATGCAATCACAGATGATCATTTCCCAGAATAAAATTGATTTCACAAAGAAAGAATAACAATTAAATATTAAATTTATAAATGAAAAAAAAATTTAAAATAACTGATTGTATAAAGATGCATAATATAGGAAAAGTGTTCTAAAGTTATAAACTTTAAAAAGTGAGTTTCATGTATACTAACTAAAAACAAAGAAACTCAATTCTATCTTGGTAAAAGTTATGATCACAAACAAAAAGATGACAGAAAAGTCTCTCAACAGAGAAATGGTTTTTGTATATAAAAAAGAAAACAAAACTATCAGCAAAGAAGTTTAATTCTATGCTGAAAGCTAAATGTCAGTCAGAATTTACAGACATTGGAGCAAATGGCAGAATCTATATATGAGGGGAAAAGTCCTACAGCTACATAACACCTGGAAATGCTGGATAAAATGTAGCAATCTCTCTCTTCACATAAATACAAATTGAGGTCTTGCAATGTAAGTAAGGAGAAGTCAGTCAGTGCAAAATCAATGTGAACTAAGGTTGCCCAAAAGATATTTGCTGGCAATATTTTCAATTAACTATGGACAGGAAGGTTAGAAACCTTAGTTCCTACATGAGATTTGTAACCATGCCCTTGGCCTATGCCCATTTAGGTTTGAATGAACCCATCTTCTGAAATCCACCAGCCCAGAAATCATTTTAAAATCATCCCAAGTTAGTAGCCCTGGGGTCACTTAGCAGAAGCAACAGAAATGCATTATAAGGACTGAATCTAAATGGAAACATCTAGGCTCACATACATTTGAGACCAAATTACTAAACAAGGAATAACAGGTTAAAAAAAACATCTGAGAATTAAGACAAATAAAATCAGCCACCTGGATTTGATTCATAAGTACTCATATACCAGAAATGAGTATAAAATAAATACCCAGATCAATCTTGACTGAGAACATAAAATACTAGGAAGATGTTTACTTGTGTTTTATTGACTAGTCAAAGGCATTGAACTCTGAGAATCATAGCAAATTATGAATAGACTTAAGAAAAAAGGGAATTCCATAACACTTTTCTGTACACATAGGGAACTTGCACAACTTGTGCAAATATCAAGGAGCAGTTTTGAAAGAGAACAAGGGAAATCTGCACGATTTAAAATCAGCCAAGACGTATATCAGGATTGTATCTTATCACCATACTTAATCAGTATAAAGCTCAAACTCACTGCCAACAAATCAATTCTATGCCCACCCTGTAGAGCTGGGTAGAACTCCTATGCGTTTTCGAGACTGCCAATCTTTACAGGCTTGGAATGCTTCATCGTTTCCTCTTGTGAACTGCTGAGCTTGCAGTTTACAGCCCGATGTGCAACCCACAAGGTCACCAGGTTCCCTGGGGCACAGTAGAAGCCCATTTTGAGTTGTTAAATTCAAGGTCAGCAGTTCAAAACCACTAGCCACTCTATGATGAGACTTTCAACTTCCATAAAGGTTTAGCAGTCTCTGAAACCCACAAGAGTAGCTCTCCTCTATTCTATACGGTCACCCTGAGTCAGAATTCTCTCCATGGAAGGGAGTTTAAGCTGAATCTGTATACTGACCAAATAATCAGAGAAGCTAGAATCATATGAAGAAGATTGTGGCATTAGGATTGGAAGGTCTTATTTTAAACCTGAGATATCCAGAAGAAATAACCTTGCTTTATGACATGAGGACTGGAATCATTGCTGATCATGGTCAAAGAGTGCAGCTTTCAATATGGATTACAAATCAATGGAAAGAAGACACAAATCCTCATAAGTGGCTATCGTCATAAGCAGATAAAAATATTGAACTTGTCAAGGATTTTGTCTTTCTTGGATCCACAAAAGGATCTCTGCTGCAAGCGCCCTCATTCTCAACAGTATGTTTGGGATTTTTTGATGCCTGTTTTCAGAACTCACCACACCTCATGATCACACAGTCTGGTGTGATTCTTGCATCTAACTCATAGAAAAACATGAGTCAACCGGGGCACAGTATAGCACTGAAGAAATCCACAATATACCTCTGCTTCCTTGAGGCTTCCTCGCCTCCACTATCATGCTTCGAGCCCTGCCTTCCACTATGGGCCAGATCAGAGCATGCATACAGGTACTCATGACATATGGAATCCAGTCAGATACAACCCTCAGGAATATAAATAGAAGTAGAGATATTAGGAGGGTAGAGAGAAGGTGGGAAGAGGAGGGGAGGAGAAAGGAATCAATCTCAATGGTTAGCACATTACACCACACCCTGCCACCCAGGTGGAGGAAGAGCAGAAATCGTGGGGGAAGAGAGACTGTGGTTGGTTTCAGATATGAAAATAATACTTTATCAAGGGTGGTATAAGCGTGGGTGGTGGGGGAAAGGAGCCAATATCAATGGCTCAACCAGAAAGTGAATTTTTAGAAAATAATGATTGCAATGGGGGGGGGGGGTGAACATGGAGTGCCCATCTATAGACAATTGCTCATCTCCTCACAGAGAGGTGACAAGGAAGAGATGAGCCAGTCAGGATGCAGCATAGCACTGATGAAACACCCAACTTTCCTCTAGCTCTTTGATGCTTCCTTCACCCCACTATCAGATTAGACCAGAGCATGCACGCTGCCACAGATAAGAACCTGCAACACAGGGAATCCAGGATCGATTAACACCTCAGAGTAGAGATACCAGGAGGATTAGGGGAGGGGAGGGGGAAGAAGGGGGAATTGATAATAAGGATCAACCATAGCCCGCTCCCAGGGGGTCAAATAACAGAAGAGTTGGAGAGGGGCAATGGAGGATGATGTAAGATATGGAAAAGCTAATCTACAACTTATCAAGGGTTCCTGAAGGCGGCCTGGTGGGGGAGGGAGTGTGGAGAAATACGGAGCTGATATCAGGGGCTCAAGTGTAAAGAGAACACTTTGAAAATGATGATGGCGGCACATGTGCAAATGTGCTTCACACATTGTGTAAGGGTCCCTAAGAAAAGTATTTATATAATAATAAAAGAAAAATTCTTAAAAAAGAAAATAATTGTGGCAAGATATGTACAGTATGCTTGAAAAAATTGATGTGTGGATTATTGTAAGAGCTGGAAGAGTCTCCAATAAAACTTTAAATTAAAAAGGGGATTCTCATGAAAGAAGCAGAAAAGATATCAAGCAATGCATTGCACTGGGTAAATCTGCTTCATACATGTCTTTAAAATGTTTAACAGCAAGCATACTACTTTGAGGACTAAGGTTTGCCTGACCTTAGCCATGGTATTTTCAATGGCCTCATATGCATGTGAAAGTTAGACATTGAATAAAAAAGACCAGAGAAGAATTGATGCATTTGAATTATAGTGCTCCCAAAGAACCTTGAAAATATCAAAAGAACAAACAAATGAGCTTTGGGATACTCCTAGAATACTCCTTAGAAGCAGGAATGGCAAAACTTTACCTCAAGTACTTGGGACATGTGGTCTGAAGAGACTAGTGATCCCCTTTCTTGATCAAGTAAATGGGCCCCAAAGACGAAGGTCACCAATGACATAGATGGACACCATGGCTGCAAAAATGAATGATGAAATATATCAGCAAATGGAAGGAAGATGCAGGACCAGGCAGTGCTTTGCTCTGTTGTATGCAGACTCGTTATGAGTTGGAACCATCTAGATGACACCTAAAATAAGCAGCAGCAACACCTGAAATTTAGTGGAATGAAACATAAGGACGAAAAATCTTTATGAATACTTTTTCCCTGTGGGTTGAGATTTTATTTTGTTGTTGTTGTTGTTGTTGTTTTATCAAATTTCTTTGTTATGCTAAGGTGTTGAGCTTAGAATTCTTCTTTTATTCATGTGTATATTGGTTGCTATAAATTCTTCTCTGGTAACAGGTTTTCCTGTGTCCTGATAGTTTGGTGTATGATTTTATCATTTCCTTTTATTTCAAGGAATTTTTAAATTTCATAGATTTTTTTCTATTACCCAATTATTTTAAAGTTGATTAATGTGAAGCCACTATATGTTTTACTTTATATTCTTGTCTTTCTGTTGCTAATTTCTCATTTGATAGCACAATGATCTGAGAAAATGGATGAGTACGAGGGTCAGCATAACAACAATGATGAGGATGACAAAGGAGGTGCTATTGTTCATTCTGCAGTACGGAAGTTTGCTATGACTTGGAGCTGACTTTAAGGCACCTAGAAGCAAGAATCTAATTGAACCTCCATTGTTCCAAACGCTTTGGAGGATTTACAATTCTATTATTTACTTCTCCCTTTGGAACAGAATTTTTTTCTAGAACCATTGATCAAAATGTTTGACAATAGAAAATGGGTCTTTTTACCCGTTACATTTTAGATTATTTGAATTATGAGTACTTTAGAAATTAACAGCCATTTTCTAGCTCAATTTTGCTTACTACAAATTACTGTGATACAAAAGTCACATTTTATAGGACTATCTATTTTGCACTGCTGAATTTTGTTCTGTTTTTCCAAAATTTTATAAGGACTTTATGAAAACCTTAGAAATATATAAATGATTATAAAGTAGATACCCCAAATCCATTATTTAGAATCACCCCATCCCATCCACCAAATAAAAACAAAACAAAAAAAATCACTGTTGACAATTCAATGCTGAATTAGAGTGAAAATGTAGGTCTGATTCCACTATGAGAAACTGAGTCCTGATAGCCTAGTGGATTGTGCATGTGTCTGCTAACATCAAAATCAGCAGTTCAAACCACTAGCTGCACCTTATAGCAAAGATGAGGCTTCTATTCACCTACTTGGAAACCCCCAGGGGCAGTTCTGATAGAGTTGCTATCAGGAAGAAGCAAATTGATGGCAGCAGAAAGTCTTATATTTCTCCTCTGAGAGATAAGTGGATTTCAATTGTTGACCTTGAGGCAATACCTCACTAGGTTCTATATTATTCAGAAAGAACCATCAACAACCCTTAAAAATGCTCATTGTATAAACTTTCAAAATTGCTATTGCTCCAGAACTAAATATGCTTTAATAAAAATATAACATTAGACAATCTACTGCTATCATATTTTCCCTGGGTGAAAATGGAAAGTAAAATAGTTTGATCTTTAATAGCCTGAAAGCATGAATAAATTACTTTAAGTTCTTCATATGCATAGTAAAACCAGGGATTGGTAAGATGAAACCTGATACAATCCTTTTATACCAAATATTGAACTAATAGATTCAAAATAATATAAAGAATTTCACGAATAATATTTTAATCTACTTATGTATATTTCAAAGGGATGTTATTCAATATACAAAATACTCTAAAAATAAACATAATTAGAGTTTTAATGTTTTTTCAAATGAGCCCTTTATTTGTCCAAATTTAATGCTTTGATTTTAAGAGCTTTCCTCTGTGGCTCCATAGAATATGTGGCATCGCCCTTTAACATCATCTCATTCTATTTCCAACAATCAAACTATTCTGCTATTTCATTATAGTAGAACTCCACATAAATATAGCGCTGCTGTATCTAGCAGAAAAAAATACAAAGAAATTAAAATGTTGTCTCTTCAGAAAACTCACTGGATAAAATCTTCAATATTTTACATCTATACTAAGTATCAAAGTTCAAGTGCGCATATTCAGTTCTTTCTTTACATTTCTATTTAGCAAAAATGGTGATGATATTACATCTACTTTGAAAAGAACAATATTTAAATGTTCTCAGGCCAAAGAAAATCTATTTTATATTTTAAAAAACAATCAGAGACTCTGAATGATTTCATAGCTTCTCTGACACTGTTAAATCAACTTTCACTCTCAGAGATTTAGAATCTAATCTAGCTCTGTATCTCCATTTTCTAACAAGATATCCCTGTTTGGTTATTCTTAAAATAATAAAACTTGACATGTCAAAACAGGAACACACAATCTTATTCCTTCTTCTTTTAGCTTGTGTATTTTCTACACAGTGTAAGATAAGCCACAAACTGAAGAGTCAATATATTTTACCGATAATTTAAATTTTCCTCTAAAAGTTTAATTTTATTTATTAGAATATATAACAAATCATACACTGAATTAATATTTTCTACATGAAAAAATTCAGTGACATTGCTTTCATTCTTCAAATTGTTCACCACTTGATTTTATTTTAGTACTAGGTGGTCTATCCAATTAAAAGAAACCCACTGTGCCCCTAAACTTCCTACGATTTGCGAAAATCTCATATCTAAATAAGGAAATTAATTATATGTTTGTCCTAATGATGTGTGATTCTGTGTGTATACTGTATGCGTTAAGCAAATGTATTTCACCTCTTATCCACATTAATAGTGCCACATATAACAGTTGATTGCGTACCTCACACAACCAATCAAAAAATTCTAAATTATGTGTTCAGTCATTAATTTCCTGGTGTTTCAATTTGTATTGATAGAATAGCAATATTGCTTTGAAAAGTACATTTTTAAAAGAAGTGATCATATTTACCAATACACATCAAAATATTTACTTTCTAAAACTTTACAAGCATCCTTAATATATTTTTGTGTGATTTATGCATACAATTCATAACTGCATGTTATTTGTTCTGTTATGGCTTTGCAACAGTTACTGGATTACAGATTATTGATAAATTTTGTTAGATTGCTGGTTCTGGGTCTACTTGATCTGAAATCCATTTATAAGAGACTTCCTTTTTTTGGTTTGTACCAACTGAACCCAATGACCAACAAGCTGTCTTTAAGCTCTCTTCATAGGGAGAAGGAGAATACGGATTTCTTGTTTTTCTGTCTCAGGTAACATCTCTGGCAATAGCTACTTTCTTCCGAGACTTTAGCTCCAGTTCCTAATTGAACTCCACCATGCTTCAGCTCTTTTAGAGAGCTGCACCTGGTGCACAAACAGCAGCAGCAACAACAAGCAGGTTCCTTTAGTAAACATTTTGGCTGCCCGATAGGTCTCAGAATTAAACGGGACTCAGCAGAGTGTTCTTTCTTTTTTATACTATCATTCTTACTTTATTGTTCTTAAAAAAACATTTTATTGGGGGCTCATACAGCTCTTATCACAATATATACATGCACACATTGTGTCAAACACATTTGTATATATGATGCCACCATCGTTTTCAGAACATTTTCTTTCTACTTCAGTCCTAGGTACCAGCCCCTCATTTTTCCCATACATCCCCCACCTTCCCTTTCACAAACCCTTCATTATTTATAAATTGTTATAATTTTTTTTTATATCTTACACTGACCAATGTCCGCCTCACCTACTTTTCTGTTGTCTGTCCCCCAGGAAGTGGGGGACTTTGTAGAGCATTGTGATGACTACCCATCTCCTCCCACCTTATCCTTAATTTCCTGGTATCACTACTTTAATTGTTGGTGCTGAGGGAGTTATTCTGTATTTCTTGTGTTTCCAGCTCTTATCTGTAGCATGTATTATGTACATGCTCTAGTCTAGCTGGATTTGTAAAGTAGAATTGGGGTCATGATCATGAGGATGAGGGGGAGAAGCATTAAAGAACTAGAGGTATGCCGTATGTTTCATCAGTGCTCTACTGCACCTTAATTGGCTCATATCTTCTCTGTGACCCTTCTGCAAGATGACGTGCAATTTTCAACAGACGGGCTATTGGTCTCCACTCTGCACTTGCCTCATTCACATTGATATGATTTTTTGTTCTGGGTCTTTGATACCTGATACCAGATCCCATCGACATCTCATGCTCACACAGGCTCCTGCTTTTTCCATGTGGGCTTTTTTTGCTTCTTAGCAAGATGGCCACTTGTTTGTCTTCAAGTCTTTAAGATCCAAGACACTAACTCTTTTGGTAGCCGGGCAGCATCAGCTTTTTTCTTTATCTTATTTTTTTAATACTTTTATTGGGGGCTCTAAAATCACATCACAATTCATATATCCATCCAGTGTGTCAAGCACATCTGCACTTATGCTACCATCATCATTTTGAAAGCATTCTCTTCCCACTTAGTCCCTGATATCAGTCCCCCATTTTCCCCTTCCCTCCCTCTTCACCCTCATTCATGAACCCTTTATTTATTTTTTATGAACCCTTTATAAGTTATAGATTATTATTTCCAAATCTTACACCATCCTCTAGCACCCCTCATCCACTTTTCTGTAATTTGCTCCCCTAAATGTAAGGGATTCTAGATTTATCTTGTGGTTGATTCACCCTTTCCCCCCTCACCACTCCGGAATCCTACTGGCATCTCTATTCTCCTTGTTGGGCATAAGGGCGTTATCTATTCTGGATTTCCAGTGTTGGTATTGTGGAATTTTATCTGTAGTTGTATGCATGCTTTGATTAAGCTGATTTGTAACATAGAATTGAGGTCATGATATTGGAGGGAGAAAGCACCAAAGAACTAGAGGTTAGTCATGTGTTTCATCGGTGCTGTACTACACCCTGACTGGCTCATCTCTTCCCTTTGACCCCACTGTGAGAGGATGTTCAATAGTCTACAGATGAGCATTAAGTCTCCACTCCATACTCCCCTCCCCATATTCACCTTGGGTATGGTTTTTTTTATGGGTCTTAGATGTCTCTTACCTGATCCCATTGACACCTCATGACCACACAGGCTGCTGAGCTTCTTCCATATGAGCTTTGTTGCTTCTGAGCTAGATCAGAACACAGGAGAAATAAAAAGGAATGGAGAAAAAGGAGATGACATCCTGGCCCACAAAGCCCAGAGCATGATGTTCTTGTCAAAGCGGACAATGCAAATGGGAGTACCATACGGGCTGATTCCACTATGGGACACAGTGTCTCTCACTGAACCACTGGTGCTGCAGGGAACAACACTGGAGACATAGTGCAGGAATAGTGCATGGTCTTATACCATAACACTGGGGCAAGGCACTGAAGGCATGTAGCAGAGCAGCAGGGCGAGCAGACTGATGAAATTCCCAGGGAATTCCAATATTATGCTTTGTAGACAAAGTGTGGAACCCCATCAAACTTGACTGAAAAAATCTTGCAAAGATCAAAAACAGACCTTGAACAATTTATAGGTTTTTCCATTTTTGTCAATGGCTATCTTTTGTTATTTTGTTTGTTTGTTTGTTTTTGTTTGTTATTGTTTTGTTGGCTTTGGCTTCCTTTACTGTTTTACTTGACTTTTCCAGGTTTCTGCACATACTAATTTATCTGCATGTATATCTAGATAAGCGAGGCAGGATAAATAATTTGGAAATGAAATGAACAGGAACTATAGTTCCTGGGGGATATGGAAGATGGGGAAGTGGAAAAATGATGGGTGTGGTAACCCACCCAGGGACAAGGGAACAACAAGTGAACTATAATCAATGGAAGCAAAGTCATGGGGTGACTTGTGAGATTTACTCAAGGACAATATAGCAGTGAAGACTTACTAAACCCAAATGAAGGCTGAACACAATGGTGGAGCTTACTTCACTACATTTTCTATGTACCCATTTTGTCTTCAGGAATTGTGTCAAGATCATAAGCATAGTGGAATGGGTTATTAAAACAAAGTGTTCTTGCATTGAGGAAGTACTTGAGTAGAGGCCCAATGTCTGTCTGCTACTTTGGTACTTAACATATAAATATATGTACATAGAAATAAACACACACACACACACACACACCTGTGTTTAGACCTTTGTAAATGCCATTTTCCTTCTAGCTCTTTTCTCTATTTTCTTTTACTTACCTCTTGTCCCACTACCATGTTCGGTCTTCATTCAGGTTTCACTAATTCCTCTTATCACATTGCCTTTGATCAAGTCCTAACCAAGACATCCTACACCTTCCTCACCATCAATTTTAGATCACTTGTTGTTTCCTTGCCTCTGGGTTTGTTAACACCTGCTTCTCTTCCCTTTCTCCCCTATTCTATCCCCCTCCACCCCAGAAACATTGGTCCCATTGTTTTCTTTTCCAGGTAGTTTATCCCACCTTTCTTATGTAGATAGACATGCAGAGACAATAGTAAGCACAAAAATAAGGCACAAAAGCAAAACAAAACAACAAAGAAAACCAAAAAACCTAAACAACAGAAAACAAAAGCCTATATAAATAGTTACATGTCTGTTGAACTTTAGGAGTGTTTTCTGCTTGAGTCTGATGGAGTGCCACAAATTGATCCCAAGTTCTATTTTTGGCATTCCCCTGCGACTTCATTGCCTTGCTCCTCTTGCTGCTCTGTTGCACACCCTTAGCATTGTATTTCAGTGTGGAGGGGTCAAATCAGGCACAATTCCCACACTGTGACTCCAGTGTTGTCCTTCCTAGTGTTATGGGTAAGTGAGGGATGTCTTGTTTCATGGTGGGGACGGTCCTATGCTCCCCATCCATGTGTTGGTTGCTCTGAGCAGGAATCTGGTCCTCAGGGCTTGTGTTCCACTCTCTTTCCTTCCCTCTTCCGTTGTTATTGTGTGCTTTGAGCAGATATGCCCCTCTCCTTGAGCTGTAGCTTTGGTGCTATTCTCTATAGTGAATTCTTCTGAAAAATGGTGGGGGAAGGTGCCCACTAGTTGGGCTTGGGATGGGCCCCCACACCTCTATTTGTCCCTGCTTCATGCCACTATGTCACAATCATATCTTGGCGCACTGGGTTTAAATCTGGTCCCATTCTCCCTGTACTGTGGAGATAGAAATAACACCCTCCCCTTGGGTGGATTAGTGCTCTGTTCCTCAGCTACCCATGTCTTTTTTTTTTAATAATTTTTTGGGGGATCTTATATCTACTACAACATTTAGTACATCATTTGTATCAAGCACATTTGCATACATGTTGCCACATACATTTCCAAACATTTTCCACTTGAGCCCTTGGTACAAGCTCCTCTTAAAAAAAAAAACCCTCCCCTTTCTGTGCTCCCTTTTTTAATGAATCATTTTATTGGGGGCCCATACAACTCCCATCACAATCCCTAACAACATCAGTTGTATTCAGGCTACTTTACACACCCATTGCCATCATTACTCTCAATACATTCTCCCTCCCTCCAGACCCCCATTATCAGCTCCCTATATTACTCTTCCTCCCACCCTTCCCCTTGAACCCTTAGTAACTTACAAATTGTTATTTTTTTCATCCTGTACACTGTACAAGGTGTCCCAACACTCACTTCCCTGTTGTCTGTGTCCCAGAGAGGAGGCTACGTGTAGATCCCTGAAGTTGGTTCTCCCTTCCTATTCCTCCATCCCTATACCCTCCTGGTATTACCATTCCTATTACTAGTCTTGATGGATCATCTATCCTAAGTTTCCCATGTTTCCAACTTCACTGTACATCTCCTGGTCTAGCTGGATTTATGTGGTAGAATTGGGGTCATGATAGTGGGTGGGAGGCAGCATGGGAACTAGAAGAAGGTTGCATATTTCACAGATCCTACCCTGTATCTTAACTGGCTCATCTCCTCCTTGTAACCTACCCATGTCTTTTTTTATTCTTTTCCCTGCCTTATTAGTTGGGTGCCATATGTGTCCCTGGATGGGGTCAGGCTGCTGCCATAGTACCGGGACTTCGTTCTAGGTATGAATATATACAGCAGCTTTCCCATATGCCCCTTTTGCAATTTTCAACAGTTTTCAATGATTTTTTTGGGGGAAGCTAATCCTAGTCCTTTACCTCAATGATGAACTTCTGAACTTCTCACCTTTTTATGAGCAACTGAATATGTTGACTGCTTGCACCACCCAGGTACACTGGGATCTGGTAGGCCTCTTCCTTTGTTCATCTAGCCCAGCACATGGAAGCTTTATGTTCTTTTCAACCTTATCAATCTCCGACTAGACTTCAGCTTTTTGTGCATTTATCCATAATTGTGTTTTTGGATAATTAAGATTTGTCCCTGTGGGCAATACTTGGCATTGCTTTCTGATCTTTTGTATATAAACTCCTATAAGGTAATTGCATGATCAGAGGTTTTGATTTTGATATATATTACCAAGGTCTCCAGAAGTTTTATATCTAGAAAATGGACTAAGTAATATGCTTTAATAACTCCTTCACACTTTCTCAAATAATGAAATTAACATTGAAATAAAAGCACAACATTGTAATTTAATAGTTCAGACATGCCATTTTACAGTTCTCTTAATTTGTATGTCTGATTGGAGGTTGCAAGATATGTCTGTTTTCATTAGATGACTTAAGGTTTTAAATACATAGAAGCACATATATTAACTTTAAACTGAATATGACAGCAACTAGCATAATGATACCGTGAATATTTGAGGTTTAATTATATCTTCTAGACCTGCCCCTGTGATTTCAGTCATTTGCTCTTCGCATTCATAAGAGTACTTCAAACATCTTATCAGATCCACTATAAAATTATCAATGAATATTTGAAACTCAAAATATAATTGTGATAGATTGAATTAAGTTCCTCCAAAATGCATTTCAAATGTGCTGGACCATGATTCTTAGTGGTTAGGCAGTTAAGCAATGAGGCAATTCAGGGGTTATATAATGATCTTATGTGATGTGATCTGATGTGATAAATCAATAAGGTGGTTGCACTTCCTTTTATCTTGCCACAAACCTGATCTGATGAAAAAGGAGCTGTTCTAGATTGTGACAGCTTTCTTCTAACAAGAAAGATAAAGAGAGCAGAGAGGGACCTACTATCCTGAAGGAAAAAAAAGAAAATCTGGGAGGGATTGTGTCTTTTATTTTTTTTGGAGGGGGGGCAACATTGACCTCTGGTGGGAGTGGGAGGCCCAGACTTGCTTCTGGAGAGCTGCCTCTGGATTTGAACTGCCAGCCCTGTGCGCCACAGTCCCGCACACAACCACTATGCCACTGGATTGTGTCTTTTAGACCTGTCTCTGTACTAGAATCCTCCTAGAATTAGAGGAAGATTAATGCCAGAACCTATGGAGATACCAGTGCTATAGATTCTGAAAGGAGACCAGGATTTCCTTCTTAAACTAAAACCAAGAGAAGAGTTTCCCCTGCAGGGTTGCTATGAATTTGAACACTAGCCTCTTTAAATGTGAAATTGTAAATTTTTATCTGTTAAAGTTTTTCACTTGTGATGATTCTATTGAACAGTATTAGAGGTCTAAGGCAGGGTTGCTGCTCTAAGAGATACCTAAAATGTGAAAAAAAATAGTTTTAGAATCTAGTGATGAATAAAAGCTTGATGAGTGAGAACTAAATGCTTATTCCAATTTAAAGTAATTCTTGGTGAAATTATAAATATCAAGCAAAGGCTAATCTAGTGAGGGTTCCAAAAGAAGAGAGGAGAGCTGTAACATGGAGATGAACCATCAGCAGAGATGACCATATCAACAGAAGCAGGATACAGATACAGTAAGGCCCAGGAACAGACTCAGAGAGGGAAAGAGCAAAGCATGCTGAGAAGAAGACTTATGGCTGAAGGGAAAGTTGCAAAGAGCTAGCTTTTTCAAGGTACCAAGAAACCAGGAAAAAGAAGCTCAAGAATGAAGGACTTTTGGAAGCAGGGATTCTTCAATTTCGAAGCGTGGGCCCATGACTACTGGAGTATGAATATGTAGGGCCATATATTCTGGAATTTCTGAGTAAGCCAGGGGTTCTTAGATTTCAGAGTTAGAACTTTGTCAATTCTGTCCCAGAGTCTGGGACTACCATTAAGTTAAGACATCACTCAAAGTTGAAAGCATGTGGTTCTCATATCCAAGGGGCAGAAGAATTGCACCTACTGGAACACAGGGAGCAAAGTTACCCTTCATATGTAATAAGAGAATGGGGCTATCCAAAGTCTATAATGCAGCCAAGTGTATATCTTGGTTGTATTCTAGATTCACAAGTGGAAAGCAATTTTGAATTTGGACGTGGAAGACTCAGAGAATGATATGATGATGTGGAAAATGTAATGCATGTGGCAATATCATAAATTGAGGTGCAAAAAGGATGGATTGGCATATTTGAATAAGCTATTCCCCCAAATATCTGTCAATTTTGCTGGGACATGATTGTCAGTGGGATGGAAGTTATGCAATGATCCCTCATAAGGTAATCAGGTGTGATAATCCGATCAGTTGTAAATGAGTTCCTAGCGAGACCCACCACCCTTCATCCCTTCCTAATATAAGGTAAATTTGCATGGTGTTACATGCAATCCCTTGTATCTTAAAGAGATAAAAGGCAAGAGGAGCAGACTGAGAGCGAGGGGCATGCTATCACCAAGAATGAAGAGCAGAATACAGAGCATGCCCTGGACTCCAGGAGCTATATAGACCCAGGGGAAATCAATGCCAAGTGATAGCGAGGCCCTCCAAGGAATACCAAGCCCACAGATGTAGTCAAGAGACAGGAAGTTTCTTTTAAACTATGAGCTGACAATGCATTTTCTAGAGGTGGTGCCAGGGATTTGGGTAGTTCGTCTCTTAAATTGTGAGAGAGTATATTTTGTAAAAGCTTTCCACTTGTGGTACTTCAGCTATAGCAGTATTAGATAATTAAGATAATCATAAAATATAGTGCATTTTAAAAAGGGGAGGTAAAGCTTACTCTGATGTAGTATTAAGTAATGTAAGGTAAATAGACATTTTCTTTCTTTACTAAAGAGGTGTTATTTGACTAGTTTTGACTCTACGAAATACAATTAGGAGAAGAAACAGAAAAATAAAATCAGTAGCAGTTACTGTATAAATGGGAGAAATCCATGACTAACATTGTTTTCTGCATGACATCAGCTTCATGGGTTTACTTCAAGCCATTACATTCAAAGAAGTTGGAAAAATAATTAGACACACATACATATATACACATACATACTATATATGCATTATGTACATAATTTTTATATGGGAAAATTTCTTTGATCAAAAGGATAAATACTTTATTAGCTAGGTCTGTATTCTTTGCTTTCCTCTTCCCATCCTTTCTCTCTGTATTCTAACATATATTCCTGCATAAATCTGAGAAACAAAGAGCTAAAACTCTCTTTGAATATCATATATCATCAATCAATTAATAATGGCATTGTCCTTGGCTAATATGATGTAATCTGCTTATAATAAGATACTATTAAAATATATGCCCTAACCTTTGCAAGGATAGGTTGGAGGAAGATCTTAATAATTCCATATTTTCCTAATGAGACTCCCAAGGGAAATTGCTACTTAGCCTTGCATTTGGTAAAATCTTGTTCTTTGTAATGGGTCTATTTCAGTTTGTGAAATAGCTCACAAGTTGAGTATAATTTTTTTCCCATGTTTTGTATGAAAAGTATTAATCACTTTTACATTCCATTTATAAGAACTTTGTGGACCATAAATAAAGTACTGAACATAATTCTTACTTCTGTTTCAACTCCCATCCTCCTTTGACCTATTTTTGGTGTGTTTCCATGTGTGATATCTATCAATACTCTTATTCTATGTATCAAAGATAATATGCTTTTATTATTTAATCATACATTTCTTTCCAACTGAATCTTACACAAACTAAGTTATGACATGCCATTTTTAATTATAAAGATCTCAAGTTTCTGATAATTTAATTTTCAGTTATCTTTAATCTTTTCTCTTGTTTTATGCTTTCTATTTTTGAAGAAAGTAACTCAAATGTGCACACAGATTCTTAGTCTGGAATCCCATCTGTTTTCTTCTTCAGAAAAGGCTTCAGAAGAAAGGGCAGAGAAACAAAGTACCATAACAGGCAGACACTGAGCTTATTTAAGCTTGGATTGTAATAAAAATATTTTTAGCTAAAGAAAAATTATTGTTGAAATGGTTTACTAAAATATAACAGCAGTCGGAATTTTTCATCTATCGGCATATTTCTCCACCTCTGAATTTCCATTGGCTCCATAACAAGCTAAAGTTAGATTCCATATTTATTCCTGTAGTTGATCAAATACTATATTTTTAAAAGGTTTTGTTCTATTATCTTTTTTGAAGTCTCTCATATGCAGAAAAAATAAAAATAGTTAATGATATAAAGAAGTGGTAGTACTCTTTATGTAAAGAACCAGATGATACATGCATTAGGATTTGTGAGTCATGTATTTTCTTTGACAACTACTCACCTTTGCTGTTGTAGTATGAAAACAGTCACAGAGAGTAAGCAAAGAAATGGTTGTAGCTATATTGGATTAGAGCAATAGCCACAAAAACACAAATGGTGTGGAAGGAACACTCAGGTTAAAGTGTGATGATCTATGAAATGGAAACCGAGAACAATTGTAATGAATTCTCTTTTTAATATTATGTGGGGGGGGGTAGTTGTCTGTGGGGGAGTTTACACAGATCACAAAAATAAAGCAAAATCTACACTCTACCCAATCCTTTATGTTACCATTTTGAGTGAATAATTTAGTTCTTTTCTAACATTCCAAAAGAAATTGGGCCAATAAATATATTAGTTGATTAAAGCGAGATTGTAAAAAGTCCTTGGTTTTGTTTTTGCATTTGCCACAATGTTTTGAGTCAAGAGAGAATCAGATATGTGTTTATGAAAGGATTACTATGTAATACTTTCTCCCAATCCTGTGACAGGTTCATCTAATGCCTCTTATGCCTCTGCTATATTTTTATCATCTGCCTTATAACCATGAACAAATTGTCATTGGAAATTTATTCAAACATGCATTTGAAATTATTTTTTTGTTGTTGAAGTAATTTACTTCTGTGGTTCTGGATATTCAAAGGTATGGAGTGCAAAATTCCTAGCATTCAGTTACTTTATAAAAGATAAATATAGTGTTTTTAAGGACTCTTACATCTACATGCATTACTTTAAATGATAATTATATAACTTTGAGCTAAACAATTTCTAAAGAAGTAATACAATTACTGTATATTAATTGTATGAGCTTTAAAAACATTATTTGTCAAACAAGAGGGGAGTATATAAATGAAGTTTTAGTTACATAATCTGATATTAACTTGTGAAGGGGTAGAGTCTCACCTGTCAATCAGGTCATAGCCAAGGAGACATCTGTGTGGGTATGATCTTCTCCTGGGGAACTCCTATCTTCCTTCCTGCAGGCAGAATACACCAGACACTCTGCTTGTCTTCCTGTTGACAAGCCACATGAAGACCCCTTATGGAACCAGAGTCTTGGAACTGGAGAAGCCACATGGAGTGACCTGCATTTCTGGAAGTTCCTTGTCAAAGTACTGAGTGATCTTAAGCAATATTTTGTGTGTGTGCGATATCAAGGATATTGTTCTATAATCGTTTCATTCTGTGGAGTTTTTCTATTTACAAGCTATAGAATCACGATCAGTTGCAGAAATGAGAACTGTTATTGTTCTACATATTTCCCCTTTGTTTTGCTTTCTTATAAAATATAAGAAGTAAATAGCATTACCTTATTTTCACCAGAACATTTTTTGTTGTATCATCAATATCTGTGTGCAATGATCTTTATTCAGACATTATGTAGTGTTCAAGGATGTGTATATAAATTTCATGTTAACAAAAGATGGATTGTTGTAGATAAGAATTTATATCAACTTGGTTAAATCAGGATTCTTAGTTTGACAGTTAAGATGTCTTTTTATGTATTCTTTTAGATCCAACATTCCAAATCTCCCCTTAGTGGAAAGGGTCTTTATTCAGAAATACTTTCCACTTCTACAACTATTATGGTCCTTAGAATAACCAGCTGTAAACACAATACCAGGGTGAAACCTCACCAACCAGCACATAGGCAACCCTATTTTTAATGCCCTTTGGTATTTTGTCTCTACAATCTTGTGAGACTACAAATTTTTGTCCAACTAACACACTGTAGTCTAACTCTTTACCCACTAGATAATAATGTATCGAGAACTCATGCATATTTTTTACCCTCAAACCCAGACAGGGATTAAAGTGGTATCATTCAAATAAATTCTACCAATCAGGTTCAACTAGGAGCCGCTACAGAAAGATTATCTTCACTTCTCAGCTTGCCAAAGAATAGAGATTTTATCACTTGGGATGGGTTCTGTTAGCCAGATAGAACCAGGCAAAAGGGAAACAATGAATGGTATCCTAGCCCACAAGAGTTGAAGACAGACTTCCTCCAGGCCCTTCCAGAATAAGGGAAAGTTTAGCACAGAGAAGATACATTTTTTAATCATAAGAAAATTCAGCAATTAGAGAAAGGATGTCAATATTGACAGGATTTTGTGAGTAGCCCTACAAAGGATGTTGATGAAGAGAGTGTTGACGCTGGCCCTGTTATTGCTGAATTGACACTTTGTTTTGGGACTGACAATGAGGACACCATATAAACTCTGGGCCAGCCAATAGTAGAAGACCTACTGGAAAGTTAGTTACTGTTGGAAGGTTCCTTTTTAGCAGAATTAAAACTTAGCTCTTCATTCTAAGTGGTCCAGAGGTTAGCTGGGGCCTCTTTGGTGTTCCATGATACTGTATCTCCTCAGTAAATCCATTATTTATTTCAAGCTTAAAATAAATAAGTACATCATAAAAGAAAATCTACAAGGGCAAATACCTATCTTTCTATATATGTATATGAACTTCAATTTTACAAGTACATTTGTTAAGCTTCAACAGTATTAGTTTGACTTGAGATGCAGCTGCTATTAACAACCTAGGCAAATATTGTCAGGGACATGAGACCACCCACAATATAATCTGAAAAATCCATATCTCTCCCATTTCATAGTAGCCTTTCAAAATAATTCTCCAACATTCTAGTCCACCAGGGCAGTCACTATTCCAAATTCAGGGATCAGAGAAGAGTTCAAAATAATGAACCTTTCATCAAAGTGAACATTTGGGTGGTACATAGGTCGCATGTGTTTCATTATTAAATGTTTAGTGTGTTTCCATCACTGTCAATCTTGTAAATTGCTATTCACTTGTCATATACTTTAGATGACCCCGCATGACATATCCCTCACTTGCTACACAAGGGAAATTAGGAATGTGGTCACAGTGAGTTTTCCTTTATTACAAGTGCTTTCATTGATTTGATCTTTTCTCCTTTCTAATTTACTTCTGTTCAGAATAACATTTCCTTTAACCCTTACTGCTTAACAATTTTGAATTACCCTCAACTGAACCAATTTTCCTAATTTAAAATTGAAAAATGATTTCTATCTTTATATTAAATATTTATTTGCACTTGAACCTGTGTTCCTATAAACAGAGTTTAAAAAGAAAATCTTAGCCCTTACAATTTTAAAAAATTCAATCTATTCCTTATTTGTACCAAGCAATCCTATTATTTATTATTCATTCAATCCTATGAAATATAGAACTTTAAGATAGTACTTATTTTCCATCTGTACAGCCTACTCACTCCCTAGGCAATGGTGTGGTGTCACATCTGACCTCTCTAGGTCCACAAGGGGCGAGGCAGATCCAACGCCACGGCTGCTCTGTTAATCTGAGTTGCCTAGAGAAACAAACTCAGACACTTGCATGTGTGTAGGGAAGATTTTTATTATAAAAGAATAGTTGTATATTTAGAGAGAATCTAAGCCCAGTCCATATATCCAATATTAGCAAGTGTGTCAGGGTTTTCTTAGAGAAATAAAATCAGTACACTAGTAATTATTTTTATATATTTATATATAGAGAAAGGTATATAAGATAAGAAAGAAACAGTTAACTATCAATAAAGCAGTACAGATTTCTCAGTGTAACTCACTTGCGTGAGGCAACTAGAAGACTGGCAGTCCTTCAAGTCTTGAGGGCTGCTGAGTAGTCCTCTGTAGAGCAATCCAGGTTATCTGGTCACAGGCAGCAAACAGCAGAGCAGGTCACCAACAGTCAGCCAGAAGACAGAGTCCAACAGTGCAACAAGAGATATGTATCCCAGGAGCGTGGCGAAGTACGACTTGAAGGAGTCTCAACTCATAGCTCCACAGTCCATGATTAGGTGTCCCACGTAGTGTTGCTTGGAGGTCAAGGCACAGGATGAACAAGGCAGCTCTCTGGTCCAAAAATCTGGAAGCAAGAGAGAGGGCAGGACTCGCTGAGCCCTTCCTATCTCTGCTCTTCAAATCATACCGTGTGTTCATTGGCCATCACAACAGACCCACCAATCTTCTGTGGCCATGTTGGCATAACAAACCTACGCATCACAATCCACCCCTTGCCAGCATGCCACTTACACAATTTTTTACCCATATAGAATTTCCAGACATCAATGAAATCAAACTTATACTTAACATCAAACATCTATCATACATATAAATGAGAACATACTAAATCCAATTGTAACTGATATATCATATATGAGCAAAGAAAAGATTCAATAAGCACATAAACAGAAAATACATGACAATCACAAACCTCGCTTCCGTTAATGATCACGTGGTAATAATTGGTAGTTAGAACTACCTTCTTCTACTATACATTCTGTATTACTTTTGCCCTTACCAATCACTTCAGCTGGTTGTGGTTTTTTGCCTGGTGGGGTGACCCAGACCTTCATTCCTGAGGGGTCTAGGTCATTAGATGTCCTGTCATGAAGTGGTTGCTGTAATTTACCATTAACTTTTATCACAAGACATGGTAGCACTAAGAGTTGGCCTATGGGATCTCCTGGATTCCAGACATATTCCTCTTTAGCCCCATTACGTAACACCAGTCAAATTTCTTCTTGATAATGTGGGTCAATCACATCAACCTTCCTGACCCATTGATACAAAGGCATGAGAAGCCCAAAGTGGTCAGGGGGCATTCTCAACTGCAAATTCAGTGGAATCCATGCTGTGTTTCAAGGTGGGAGAGGTCCTTCCTTCAAGACCAGGAACTCCAGTCCCAAAGAACATAGGGTTGCTGGGACAGGAAGCAAAAATGCTGCAAGTGGGTCAATAGGAGTAATAGTGAGTGGTGCGACTCCAGTTTCCACCTGGAGACAGCACCATATATTGGCCGCTGGTTTAAAGCGTATACAGCTTCTTGGAGAACACTGCCCCAGTCTTGCAACTTGTTGCCACGTAGTTTGCATCACAGTTGTGTCTTCAGGAGTCCATTCCATCATTCTATCAGGTCAACTGCTTCAGGATGATAAGGAGCATGATATAACCAGTGGATTCCATGGGCATAGGCCCATTGCCGCACTGAATTTGCTGTAAAGTGAGTTCCTTGATCTGAAGCAATGCTATGTGGGATGCCATGCCAGTGGGTGAGGCATTCCGTAAGTCCATGAATGATGGTTTGGGCGGAAGCATTGCATGAAGGGAAGGCAAATCCATATCCAGAATAGGTGTCAATTCCAGTCAGAACAAAGCGCTGCCCCCTCCAGGATGGGAGGGGTCCTATATAATCAATTTGCCACCAAGTTTCCGGTTAATCTCCTCGAGGAATGGTTCTGTGTCTTGGGCTTAATGTTGGTTTCTGCTGCTGACAAATAGGGCACTCAGCAGTGGCTGTGGCCAAGTCAGCCTTGGTGAGTGGAAGTCCATGTTGCTGTGCCCATGCATAATCTCTGCCACCATGTCCACCTTATTCATGTGCCCATTGGGCAATAACAGGAGTGGCAGAGAAAAGAGGAAGGCCAGTCTCCACAGTGCGTGTCATCTTATCTACTTGATTGTTAAAGCCCTCCTCTTCAGAGGAAACCCTTTGATGAGCATTCACATGAGACACAATTATATTTACTTTTTCGGCCCATTCAGAGAGATCTATCCACATACCTCCTCCCCACACCTCCTTGTCACCAATCCTCCAATCATGTTCCTTCCAAGTCCCTGACCATCCAGCCAAGCCATTAGCCACTGTGTACTGAATCAGTATACAGTCTCACATCTGGCCACTTTTCCTTGTAGGCGAACTGAACGGCCAGGTGCACTGCTCAAAGTTCTGCCCATTGGGAGGATCTTCCTTCACCACTATCTTTCAGGGATATCCCAGAGAGGGGCTGTAGCGCTGCTGCTGTCCACTTACGAGTGGCACCTGCATTTCTGTGAACCAAGCATGAATTTTCTGTTCTTCGATTAAATTATCATAAGGAACTCCCCATGAGGCCATAGGTGCAGATTTGGAAAGAGAAGGTAATGTGACTAGAGTGGGGGACTATGGGCATTTGGGCCACTTCTTCATGCAGCTTACTTGTACCTTCAGGTCCTGCTCTGGCCCGATCTCGTATGTACCACTTCCATCTAACACTGGAGTGTTGCTGTGCACGTCCAACTTTATGACTCTGTGGGTCAGATAATACCCAGTTCATGATGGGTAGTTCAGGCCTCATGGTGACTTGGTGGCCCAAGGTGAGGCATTTAGTCTTCACCAAAGCCCAGTAATAGGCCAAAAGCTATTTTTCAAAGGGGGAGTAGTTGTCTGCAGAAGATGGCAGGAGTTTGCGCCAACATTTCAATGGTCTATGCTGTGATTCACCAATAGGGGTCTGCCAAAGACTCTACACTGCATCTTTATCAACAACTGACACTTCTAGCACCATTGGGTCAGCTGGATCATATGGTCCCAGTGTCAAAGCAGCTTGCACGGCAGCCTGAACCTGTTGCAGAGCCTTTTCTTGTTCCAGGCCCCACTCAAAATTGGAGGCCTTTCATGTCACCTGATAAATAGGTCTAAGTAGAACACACAAGTGAGGGATATGTTGCCTCCAAAATCTGAAAAGGCCCACTGGGTATTGTGCCTCCTGTTTCATTGCTGAGGGAGCCAGATGCAATAGCTTGTTCTTCACTTTAGTGGGAATATCTTGACATGCTCCACACCATTGGATCCATAGGAATTTTATCGAGGTGGAGGGTGCTTGAATCTTTGTTGGGTTCATTTCCCAACCTCTTGTATGCAGATGCTGTACTAATGAATCTGAAGTCTTTGATACATCTTCCTCAATGGATCCAATCAGCACAAAGTCATCAATATAATGGACAAGTGTAACATTTTGTGGGATAGACAGATGATCGAGATCACTTCAGACTAAATTATGGCACAGGGCAGAAGAGTTGATACACCCCTGGGGGAGAGTTGTGAAAGTGTACTGTTGGCCTTGCCAGCTGAAGGCAAACATCTTTTGGTGATCCTTTGAAATTGGTATCAAGAAGAAGACATTGGCCAGATCAATAGCTGCATACCAAGTATCAAGATAAGTATTAATTTGCTCAAGCAATGAGACCACATCTGGAACTGCAGCTGCAATTGGAGTCACCACCTGGTTAAGCTTACAATAACCCCTTATCATTCTCTAGGATCCATCTGTCTTCTTTACAGATCAAATGGGTGAGTTAAATGGAGATGTGGTAGGAATGACCACCCCTGCATCTTTCAAGTCTTTGATGGTGGCACTAATCTCTGCAATCCCTCTAGGAATGTGGTATTGCTTTTAGTGTACTGTTTTCCTAGGAAATGGCAATTCTAATGGTTTCCATTTGGCCTTTCCCACTATGTTAGCCCTTATTCCCCATTTCAGGGATCCAATGTTGGGGTTCTGCCAGTTACTAAGTATGTCTATTCCAATGATTCCTTATGGTACTGGGGAAATAAAAACAGGATATGTTCGGAGACCTACCGGACCCACAGTGAGGCATACCTGACCTAAAACTCCATTAATAAATTGGGCTCCATAAGCCCCCACTCTGACTGGCAGGCCTTCGAAACACTTTGGGTCCCCTGGAATTAGTGTCAGTTCAGAGCCAGTGTCCAGTAATCCCCGAAAAGTTTGATTATTTCCTTTCCCCCACTGAACAGTCACACTTGTGAAAGGCCACAGTCCCTTTGGAGAAGGCTAGAAGAAACACTAACAGCATCAACTTTTGGTGATGTGGCAGGGTCCTTCTTCCAATGGACCCGGCCTTCCACTCATTCAAGTGGTTGTGGGTCTGTAAATTGGCTCAGGTCTGGGAATTGGTTGAGTGATCGTGACTACCTATCCCTCTGTTCACCTGATCCAGCATTCTTCTGTCTACATAGGTCACGTAAACATATAGTAGTTTTCCCATCTATTTCACTCTAGGGACACCATGACTAAGTAGCCAATGTCATAATTCCACACGAGACAGACTGCTTTGATTACCACGAAATCTTGTTGTCTATTATAACCATGTCTACCCTGTCTCTGTTGATTCACTGCTGACACTTGCCCTCTGTTACCACGGAGTCCAATCAGCCCCATCATGGGCAAATATCGGAGTTCACTTACGGAAGTTCCCACAGTTAATCCTGGTGCACACAATATAGCAATTATAGGAGTCTTCAAAGATGCTGGGGCCCAACTCACAAACTTATTCCTTATGGTTGTAGTGAAGAATATGTCCTCAGGACACCCCCTTTTGAGGTCTATGGGAGTATCCTGATAGATCCATTTCACCATACCAATTTCCCTCAGTTTTTGAATGCCTTCTTCTACAGTATACTGAGGTAGGTCAGGCACCTCAATTTGGTCTAATCTAGGCCATCTGGCAGCCCATGCCTCAGTGAACCAGTCAAATAAGGAGTTGGAGCCTCTCGTAGCCTCTCTCACTGAGACATTGAAAGAAGAGTCTGTGCTTAGGGGTCCCATATCCAGAAACTCAAACTGATCTAATATTAGATTTCTTGCACCAGTGTCCCACACCATTAGTAACCATTCCCAGGAATACTCCCCAGGCTTTTGCTTGTGCATATTTGAAAGCTCGAGCAGTTCTTTGTGAGTATAGCATACTTTTTCTTGAATAATCACCTCATCCTCACCCTTAGGAGCTTTCCTTGCCTTAATTTTAGTTACAGGTCTAACAGAAATGATCAATGGTGAGGGTGTTTCCTGAGTCTTCTCAGTACTATCTTGTAAGTCATCTCCCTCAGGCAAAGGTAGAGATGCAGCCCCACCTGGCGTTTCACCTTGAGTAGGTTGGTTGATCTGCTCAGGTGGATAATAGTGGACTTGGGAGTGGTCGAAGCTGCTGAAGAGCAGGCCCAGGTTGCTCAGAGCTGGCTCTTCTCCACTGGGCTGGGTGACCCGGTCCATGCCTCAGGACTGGTAGAATTCCCGAATCTGTTTCTCTTCACTATCTTGCAGGCCCGGCACTAGCTTGTACACGATGTCCTGCATGGCCCCGTTCAATTTGAGGTTGAGCAGCGGCTATGTCTCGTGGATCTTGATGTTGCACATGGGGCAGTACTTGCTAGTTTGCAGGTATTTGATGATACAACTCTTGCAGAAGGTATGAAGACACTCCGTGGTGGTGGAGTAGCCGGCACACAGGCAGCAGACAATGAATTCATTCAGGTCTTTGATCTTCACTCGGACCTCCTCCTCATTCCGTAGTGGGTCCATTTTGTACACTGTCTGGAGCTGGTTCCAAAGCTTCAGCGCGATCGCAATCTGGACCCCCTGAGGAGACGGCATCTTAAAAGATGATCCAGGGCTATCACTTCTGGTGCCGTGTGTGTAACCATTCTTATTCAGCCCATGTGATGAGAAAATTTTGCTTGGAGGTGAATTATATTAATAAGATACAGCATCAGGATTAGAGAAAAGCCTGTTAACAAACTGTATTATGCATATAGCCCACTTTACTTGCCGAAAGTCAAGAGAGTTTGAGGTATTTGCTGATGAAGATCAAAGATTACAGTCATCGATGTGGATTAATATTCAATGTAAATAAAACCAGTTCTCATAACTTAACCAAAAGATAGCATCATGATAAATGGAGAGGAAATTGATGCTCTTGAATATTTCCTCTTGCTTATATGCACAATCAATACGAATGGAAAAGCAGTCAAGAAATCAAGTGATGTATTGCCTTGGGGAAATTTGCAGCACAAGACCTTTTTAAAGTATTGAAGAGCATACACTTTGAGAACTGTGGTGGGCCTGACCCAAGTCATGATGTTTTCAAAGACTTAATACACCTGTGAAAGAGAGACACTGAATAAGAAGAACCAAGAAGAATCAATGTAATTGAATTCTGGAAGAAGTATTGAGATTGTCATGGTCTGCCAGAACAGCAAGAACAAAAGCAATCCTGGAAACCAAATTGCTTCTTGGAAACAAAGATGGTGAGATTTCATGTCAAGCATTTTGAAAAAATAATCAAGAGGGTTAAGTTCCTAGAGAAGGACATCACGCTTGTTAAAGGGACGGGACAATGAAAAAGAGAACTTACAGAGTGGTCACACCTCAGAATCATTATGAGGCAGAATTGATTTGGCAGCCCCAAATTACAGCAACAAAACCCAGCAACTGACTGCCAAAAAGTAATTTGGGTTGTGCTCATAGAGACCCATAGGACAGAGGAGAACTGTCTCTCTGGGTTTCTGAAACTAATCATTTTTTAAAAAATTTATTGGCATACAATTCAATTGTGATACAATTAAATTGCTCAATCATAATAAGAATAGTTGTATAATCATCATCATCAACAATCAGTTTTAGAACATCTTCTTTCTTATACTCATTGTTATTTGCTTATCATATATAAAAATGCTTGTTAACAACCTGTAACAAACTGGCCAGTGAAGCATTTTTCCATTTTTTAGGGATTTTCCCCTCATAGATAGCAAATATATCTCTGTACATATATCCTATATGTATATATATCCAATCTTGATATAATTGCAAGAAATTATTAATCCAGTTGCTGTCTCTTTAGATTTATCTTTAGATTTACCTAGAATTTATACACAGAAGCATACACACAAATCAAAAATGAAACAAATAATAATAAAGTAAAAGAAGAGCCTCAATGAAAAGAAAAGCAGAAAATATTAAAAAGTAGAAAACATTTAAAATGTTCATTTTAAATAAACGTGAGTTTGATTAATGCTTTGTTTTGTTTTAAATAAAAAATTAAATAAATGTTAATTTCAAAAGGGAAGTCAAAATTTAAGCTGCTACATTTTAACCTATCTGTACCTATAATGAATCATTTTCCAATGTACTCTGCAGGATAGCAAAGCTATTCACATCTGAGACCTGTCATCAATGGAGATTTCCTGGAGTAATTCTTTATAAGAGTACATACTTCATCTTTCTCCTACAGAATACCTGTTAGTTTCTAACTGCTGCCTTTGTGATTTTCAGCCTAACACATAATCACTAATTATATTTATTTCAACAATTCTCATTTTTTCTCTCTCTTTCTACATATGCATATCTACATTTTGCTATTTTTGTTCTTACTTTGAAACTAAGATTCTTGAAGGCACTTTTTTTGTTTTGTTCTGAGTTTAGGACCCTGGCTGATCTTATAGTGGTATGGTATTTACTGTTTCTTGAATGATTGAAAGAATTGTGGGGACTATGAATACATATATCACATACAAATATAGACATATATATGGCATATATATATACAGAGATATATTAGATATATATGAGGGAATATTCCCCCTAAAAATGGAAAAAAATGCTTCACTGGGCAGAAGTTTCACAGAACATATTTTCTCTTTGATAAGCTAGCATCCAACAACTGGCTCTGAGTTAGTGCACCCAGTGGCATCACCTGGGAAAGTTGCCCCTGGTCATAGTAAATTGTTTTTGAAAACAATTGTTGTGAAAACAGTATCACTGGAACCTCGTTTTTTGTGTGATGGCTGACTTAAGAGAACAGCATAAATGTGTGAACTTTTGTTTCCTACTCTGGAAAAGTGCTGCAGAAACTGTTGTGATATTGAGCACAGCTTATAAAGACAGCACTATGGGAAAAACTGAAGTGTACTGGTGGTTTCCTTGTTTCGTAAAAAGTGAAATGTGCCTGGAAGAATTTAATAAAAATGATTCTTTCTAATAATTAGGGGAAAAAAGTGAAATGTTGATTGAGGACAAATCTCCTTCTGGACGTCTGTCAACTTCCTGAATGGACAAAAATGTTGACTCGTAGTGCACTTGGTGTTTGTTTCACCAGGCCAGACTCTTAATCAATCTTTCGATTTAGAGGTTCTGAAAAGATGGCATAGGAGTGTGCAGCAAAAAGGCCTGATTTGTGGTAGGTGGGGGACTGCTTTTGCCACCATGACAATATACCTGCTCACATAGCCGTCTCAGTGCACCAGAGTTTGGAGAAAAAAAAACAAAAATAACATATCTCTCTTCCTCCACACACTTTACTCAACTGGTCTTGCTCCATGTGACTTTATTTTGTTTTCTCCTACGAAAAGGGACAGGAAAGGACAGCTATTGAAGAAAAAAACAAGGCAGGTGTGGTCAGCCATCCAAACAGATGAGTTTGAAACACATTTCCAAGAGTGAAAATACAGATTTGACAAATGTATTAAGTGTGATGGAGAGTATTTTGAAGGTGATAAGATTGTTCTGTAAAACAAACAAAATTAAATCCATAGGTTTGAAAAAAGACTTCCATGTTTTGTTGGATACTGCCTCAGACACACACATAATCACACACACATACACAGGGTCCTACAGAAACGGCATCCAGGTTAAATTCCTAAGTTCACTTTTTATTAATATCCCCCTTGTATTTATTCTAAGAACAGTGATAGTCACTACCTGTCTTAGGACCTTTTTGGACTTTTCATTGCCTGGGAAGTTCATGTGAACTGCAACTCCTACCGTGAGCAGCATAAGTTGCTCAATTGTGAATATCTATTCCATTGTCACCGACTCTCACTTCTAAAGCTTTTATCCAAAAGCAGCTCTCTCAATCAGCATTTCCAACAAGTCACCTCATCAATTCTAACTCCGAGGGACTCTAAAGAGGAGGGAAGACTCACTTAGACGCGCGTGCACCTGCTTTTGCCAAGCCTTATACTACACATAAGTAGCACATAAGTTCTTTGGCATATTTTTTCCTCATAAGTCTCTACACAATCCACTGTCTTGCTAGTTCCAAAACAAAGACACTCTCTAAGGGACCCATAAAGTGAATTATTCAAGTGTCTATTGGAGTGAATTCATATTTTCCTTATCTAACCTAGAAGTTACAAACCATCATATTTATTGTATCATATTCCCTGGGAGTAAATAACTGGATACATTACAACATTCAAGAGGTGGAAGTTCCACAGTAGCTCCAACAGCAAACCATTGGGAGTCACATAGTACCAAACTAACCACTCTGGATAAATGCATTCAATAAATAACTGAATAAATGGATGAATGAGTGAACAAATAAATACTTAAGAGCAAAAGAACTACGCCATGTATACAAACAATGCACTCCTCCAATGGGGTTTGCAACTTGTTCAGATGTGAATACAAATGATAAGTTTTTATAAGAGTTGCAGGTGAGATTTCTGAGGAACTATAGCAAAAATATGAAATTCATAACAGTATTGATAATTTCACTGTAGTGCCTTTTTGGAAAACCACATACTTTCTTCTGGATATACTTCAATTGTCAATGGTTGCTTTTTATTATTGGTTAAAAGTCAGCCACTACAAAAATAATTCATTTCTGGGACTTTTGTGGCAATGGAGTCTAAGAATTGAATACATTTTATCTGAAGTGCTTTCTTTTATTGGTTCTAAAGTTACCTGCCATTAAATTGGTCAAATGGCCTCTTGTTTCAAAGGATGGGGTAGTAAATATTTTTAAGTAGCTTTATGTTATTTACCAAGTCGGTGCAGTAAAGAAACTCTATAATAGAGTTAATTTAAATAGAGTTAGTTAATCTCAATGAGAAGGACATTTTAACTGCTAATCTCTGACAATGCTCTCCCACCTCTATGCGGATTCAGGTTGCATGGAACACTTTAGAGAATCCTAACGGTTTAGTACATTGTAATGTGTAAATCTAACAAGGTAAAACAGTAATAGCTAAGGCCCAAACCCACAGCCATTGAATTGAGTATATAATTATGACTCATAGCCACCTATATAGGGTTTCTGAGACTGTAAATCCTTACAGGAATAGAAGACTTGCTCTCTTATAGATTAATCAGCTGGTGGGTTTCAACCACCAACTTTGTGGTTAGAACTTCAGAGCCAAAGTCAAAGAGCAACCAGAGCTACTGAGTGAGCTAAAGAGTATTCTTTTCCATTTCTCTAACTAGAGACTAATAATGTAAACTTCATAAATAGTGTCTCTTCAGAAGCAATTTAGACAAAGATTGGTGAACTACAGGACAAGGTTCAATCTTAACAGCAACACACACACATGTACAGAGAAGATGATCATGTAAAGAAGAATTCAAAAATGAAGACTTTGGATAATGCATGCTGAGGAACAGCAAGAGTCATCAGAAGGTGGAAGAAGCAAAAACAAATTATCCAGTAGAATTTTCCAAGAGTCTTTGGTTCTTTCAAAACTAGTTTTATATTATACCTCAACAACTGAGGAACAAATAATAGAAATATGGGTGAAGGGAGACAAGGGACAGTGTAAGAAACAAAATAATGATACATCATTGATCAAGGATTCATGTGGGTGGTAGGGTGGGGAAAGGAGGGGGAAAAGAGGATTTAATACCAAGGGTTCAAGTGGAAACAAATGTTTAGAAATTATGGTAGAAATGTATATACAAGTGTGCTTGATACAAGTGAATTACATACAGATTGCTATAAGATCTGTAAGATCACCCAATCACATGATTCATTAAAAAAAAAAAACTTTAGTTTTGAATTTCTACCTGTCATAAGAGAATTATTTCTGTTTTAAGCTATCTGCTTTATGGTAATTTATTTTGGCAATCCAAGGAAGCTAAAATACTATCAAGGAGTCAGGGGAATTTTGTGAAAAAGCATTTTCTATACATGCTCATCAGCATGTTAAAGACTCAAGTGACAGTGATCACTGGAATGTTTTTAACACTATTATTTTCTTAATGAAGCTTTAAAGAAACAAAATTGCACTTTGAAGTTAAAGATAGAGGGGTAGCAAAAATCTATAGTGCATGTTTAGACCAGTTTTCAGAGGTACATCCTCACTACCCTCAAAGAACTAGGCAGAAGCCTTAGTGTAATAGGGGATAAAATGCCTTCATTAAACATTTTTCTTCCACTCCCACCAGAAGGCAGTGATGCCTTAAAAAAAAATTTTTCTTCCTTGTTTCTTATCAATACAATTTTAAATTTTCTTGAAATTCTTCAAAATAAGACCCAATTATCCTTTTGTGCCCTTTAAGAAAATCTCTGAAGATTATGTCTTGTTGAATCCCAAGAAGCAGTGACCACACCTTTTGTGCTGACTTCATTGCCTTGAATTTAACTGATCTAGTGTATTTCTTCAGCAGTCTATTTTGAGTGGGTCTTTTCTGAAGGCACGGTAACAAGTAACTGAGATAATTTGTCTTCAGCCATTTATAGATTGAAGAGACATGACTTAAAACAGGTTTTGTTTTGTTTTGTTTTTCTAGAGGGGGGACTGGGGAATAAATCCAGGTACTTATGAACTAGAATCCTAATACCAATACTTTCTCACTTATCTTGTATGTCTAGGAGGAGTAAAGATCATATTATTCACAGTGTCACTTTTTGAAGAAAGTGTAGTTTGGTTGAATTTTTCCGGCCACTCTAGAGTCAAGTTTTATTTCAAACAGACAAAAGCTCATAATACATAGGCTTATTATGTAAATATCATGAGAAAAAGTTGGCTTCCTTTAGGTATTTCTGCAAGGCAACAATAACAATTTGAAGATACCAGGAATTTCTTGAGAGTTTGCGAAACTAATTGTGAACAAATTTTCTCTGTAGTTTTGATACAGTTCATTCATGTTTTCTTTGTGACACTGATTCAAAAGAGGGGGCTTAAATTGAAATACAGCTCAAAGATATTTATTAATCATTCTTGGATGTGCCACAGTCTGACAGGGAGCACTTTAATGTAAACATCGGGATTAAAAATGGAATCTGATACAGACGTTACTTAAATATAGGCATAGCTATAGGGTAAGAAAGCTATAGGATTAGTATGTCTAGATTTTGGTGGCTGATAACAAATTCAATAGTACATCAGAATATTAGTAAGTATTACTGTTAAGCTAACCTGGCAAAGGTTTTTTTTCCAATCTAGACATTAGCAATAAATTGTAATAAATCATAAAAATATTTTAAAGGTAAGAGTCAGAGCACTAAAAAGTAATACAAATAGACCCATAATACAACAATAAATAAGTAAAGCAACTTCTTCAGTTCTTTGTATTAAAAAGGTTTTTAAAATGGAAATAATCCTAACATTTTTTTAGAGTAGGAGACCCAGCCCCACTGTTGGAATTGAACCTCCGTCCCATTGGGCCGCAGTCCCGCGCACAACCACTACGCCACAGGGGCTCAGCCCTGAAAATAATACTACCGTTTTATAGAAAAGTTAGTACCATAAAATATCAGTAATTAGGAAACAACATCCATTTTACAGCAGTTTGCTGGAAATTTTTTTCTGCAATTTGGGGAGGTTTTTTTTTGTTTTGTTTTGTTTTTTTTGAAACTTCACCTATTCTGAACACAACAGTCATTGAATTTTTGTTTATGCTTTGCAATGGGTTAAACAGTTCCAGAAAAGAATTTTGCCTTCAAAAATTGAGATAAATCAACTCACATTTTACCTCACTGTTATAACAGAACATGATCCATAAAATATTTTTGTACTTTTGAATTGATATATTTTCCCTTATTTATAGTCACCTGTATTATTCTGAGTTGAACTAGAGAAACAATTCAAGGAAAACTCATATGTGTGTTAGAGAAAGCTTTATTTCAATGAGTAAAATTGTATATTAAGCCCAGCCCAGTCCAGATCAAGTCCTTAAGTTCAGTATTAGTTATATGTCTGATACTAGTCTATAAATTCCTTTTCAGACACATGAAACATATGGAATGATGCCAAATGCAGGAAGACCAGAGGCTAGTGGGTGGGAAGTCTTATGGATCCAGTGGTGGTGGAAGCATCTCAGTGTTGGCATGGATCTCCATGTGACTCTTTTGGCTCCAGGTCTCTGACTGCCATCAACATAGCTCCATGTAGCTTGTCAACAGGAATGTGAAGTAGATAGAAGATATGTGTCCTACATCCACGGAGGAAGATAAGAGTTCTCACAATCCTCAGAAGGCTTTGTCCACACAGAGGCATAATTGGCTATGATTTGATTGACTAGACTCCACCCTTTTGCTAAAGTGGACAGGAGATTATATAACTCCCATATCACCTGATTCAATTTTTGTACAGCTAAACTTTTCCTGTCAAAAACCTTTTGTTGTAGTAGTTAAGTAACTTGTAGTCAGGTTCTACCCAAAATGACCCTATACACAACAGAACAAAACACTGGACATTCCTTCTCATCCTCACAATTATCCCTATGCCTAAGCTCACGGATGCAGTCATGGTGTCAGTCCATCCCAACAAGGGCCTTCATCTTTTTTGCCATCTTTTCACTTTGCTCAATATGATGTGCTTCTCCTGGGACTAGTCTCTTCTGAAATATGTCCAAAATGTGTGAAATGAAGTACTGACATCCTTCTCTCCTTTGAGCTCTCTGGCCTTGCTTTTTTAATACAGATACCCTTGTCTTTCAGCAGTCCATGGTAATTTCAATATTCTTCTCAAGCACCACAATTCAAATTAATTCACTTTTCTCTAGTCTTCCTTATTCGATGTCTAACTGCCACATGCAGATGAGGAAATGAATAATATCATGACTTGAGTCAAATATGCCTTGGTCCTCTCAAAGTAAACTCCTTATTCTTCAATACTCTAAAGGGTTTTATTCAGTAGATTTACCTAAGGTTATTACTTCCATGGGCATTGATTGTGAATCCAACTAAGACAAAATCTTTGACAATGTCAGCTTTTTCTCCATTCATCATGATCTTACCGAATTGTCCAGTTGTAAGAACTTTGGTCTTCCTTACATTGACTTCTAATCCATAATGAATACTCCAATCCTTGACCTTCCTCAAGTACTTCAATTCCTTCTGTTTCAGCAAAAAATTTTAAAAAGTGGTCTTTTTTTTTTGCAGGTGGTTAATAAACCTTCCTCCAGTCCTGATGCCATACACTTTTTCATGTAATCCAACATCTCTGTTGATTTGTTCAACAGTTTGAACAAATATGGTGAGAGGATACAACACTGAAGCATATCTTCTCTGATGTATTATACTCCATTCCCGATGCCATATACTTTTTCATATAATCCAACATCTCTGTTGATTTGTTCAGCAAACAGTTTGAACAAATATGGTGAGAGGATACAACTCTGAAGCATATCTTCTCTGATGCATTATTCCCTTGTTCTATTTCCACAGTGCCTCTTGTTCCATGTACAAGTTCCACATTAGCACAATGAAGTGTTCCAGAATTCCCATTCCCCCCAATGGGAGGAATAGTCTACACAAACATCTTTGCTGTCAATGAAACACTATAAGACATCTTTCTGGTATTCTGTGCTTTGAGTGAAGATGCATCTGACATCAGCAATGATACCCCTATTCCATTCTCTTTTCTTGATCCTAACTAAACTTCTGGCAATTCCTTGTCATTGTACTGCTGCTACTGTTGTTGGATCATCTTAAGCCAATTTTACTGTGTGCAAGATCAATGATGTCATTCTATAGTTTGAACATTCTGATGTGTCATCCTTCTTTGGAAGGGGCACGAGGACTGAACTCTTCCTGTCTCCCAATTTCCTGTTCTTCTTGAACTTGATGAAAAATTTAAATAGGTAGTATATCAGTTCCTGAAGATTTGTTTTTGGCTAATTCATTCAGTGCAATTGAAATTTCTTCCTTCAGCCTCAATGGTTCTTGCTCATAAGTTACCTCCTGAAATGGACTGTTGAATAGTTCTTTTTGGGACAGTGACTCTGAGTATTCTCTCCATGTTCTTATATTGCTTTTTGCATCAATAAATATGTTGCCTATTGGGTCATTCAAAATTTCAGTTTGAGTTCTGATTTTCCCTTGATTTCTTTCATTTTCAGAGATGCTCAGCATCTTCTTCCCTTTTGATTCTCTAATTCTAGAAATGAGAAACCAAAAGAGAAGAAAAACTCCCTTGAAATTTTGAAAGGTGGTCTTTAAAATATGGAATCAATGACTGAAACATTTTCAATAATCAAATTTGAATTATATTTGAATCAGGTTAAGATTAAAAATAGGGGAAGGATACAGGTTTCAAGAAATAATTTTATGTGAGGTAATATTTGTGGCCCAGATGGTGTCGATCTTAAATTTAGAAAGCCATTAGCCTAGAAAAGACTAAGGCTCCAGAAAGCTTCGCTGATTGGATGGTGTGGCAGTCATGTGCTTATGTTAATTTTATGATTGAAATGTAGGGGTGGAGTCTAGCCTGTTAATCTGGAGATAGCCATTGAGTAGCCAATGAAGCCTCTATGTGGGCCTGGCTTTCTCCTAAGACTTCTGGGAAATCGCACGATATTTCCCTGGTGAAGACGAGAAGCTATCCCAGTTGTTGTGAGTTAGCTGCACAGACAATGAATCACGGACAAGACAAGATGGCAGTGTCTAAGAAGCTGGAGGAGTCAGTGGAGAGACCACACAACTTTGCCCTGATGGAGCCAGACCTCTGAAGCTCGGGGGGCCACATGGAGACCTCTTCCAGTGATGAGTTGCTTCTGCTGTTGATGGACCCTGAGCCCTGGAAGCAAGGAAGCATTTGGAGACCCCTGCCAGCACCAGGATTCTGCACCCACTGATCTGTGACTTTGTGAGTCAGAAGGAGACTTTATAGACTGATTTAGGGCATGTGGGTTAATAACGGAATTATGACTTTGACTGGACTGGGCTCAATGTCCTGTTCCTCTTGTATATAAACCTTTCCTTATATCTATATGCGTGTCTTTGAAATTTATTCCTCTATTCTACCCGGACTAACACAGGTGGCTAGTGCACCATTAGGACTTTCCAATAGCTTTAAATAGTGTAGTTAGTAAGAGAAAGGAAGTTTATGATAAATATAAAACAATCTTCCATATTTCTCTATTTCTCCAACAAAATGGGTCCTTTTATCACTGTAAAGACTTGATGTTTCTCCACAAGTGGTTATTATGTTTTCAGGAACTTTCTTAAATACAAATTTTCAAGGGATAACATCTAGGACAAGTTTCTGTCCCATTTTAAACTCTGTATACATCATGAATAAATATTAATAACTATCTAGATGTAGAGCTAGAAATGTTCATTGTCATTCAATAATCAGTCCTGAAGGTAATGGATATTTTCTGGGTTGTAGGAGTAACAGACCTTAGTGTGTTAAAAAGAATTACTCCAGCAGAATTTCATTAAATTTTAAATAATCTAATCTCATATTAACTAGAAATATTCATATTAGGGGTACTTTCTACATAGAGACATGGAATGATTCAATTAAGACAAGCTTCTGATTTGGCCCTCACCATAATTTGGTATGGGATATTGGGAACAATCTATTTTCTGCTCTTTTTATTGATTGTTAAATTATCTTTCTAATGTTAGTCGATTAATTTTATGATTGTTTATGAATAAAGGAAGGTAATATTGATTCAAATAAAGCTATGGACAAACCCAGACATCACATCCTACATGTTTATGTTTTTTCCTTTCAATTTTATGAGTCCTATTAAAGTCATCAATATTGGTGATTTTTACAGATAAGATGATGAGAAGCTTCACTTAATCAGGAAAAGGAACAATAATTCAGTATATATATTTGACATTTTATTTTGGATAGTAGGTGCTGATGTGTAGGTTCTAATTCATAGGGACACCAAATACATCAGAATAAAATACTGATTTGATGATCCCTGTGCTCAAATCACCTTGTTCTGTTTGAGCCCATTGTTGCAATCCCCGTGCCCATCCATCTCAATGGGTGTCTTCTTTTCCACCAACATACAGCAGAATTCTTCATAGAAACAAGGACGGAGAGACTTTTTGTCACGTACTTCTATGAAGAATTTTGTTGTACATTTTTCAAGATTCATTTCCTTATAAAGGTGACTTTTTAAAAACATTTTATTGGGGGCTTATACAATGCTTATCACAATCCATACATATTTCTATTGTGTCAAGCACATTTGTATATCTTTTGCCATCATCATTCTCAAAACATTTGCTTTCTACTGGAGCCCTTGGTATTAGCTCCTCTTTTTGTCCCCTCCCTCCCCACACCCTCTACCTCATGAACCCTTGATAATGTAAAATTTATTAATTTTTGGTCATATCTCATATTGTCTGACATCTCCCTTTATCCACATTTATGTTGTCCGTCCTCCAGAGAGATTATATGTAGAACCTTGTAATCAGTTCCACCTTATTATCCCAACAACTATCAAGATCCCAATACTACCTTATAAGTCCATCTAGACCAGAGGTCGCGCACTGGTAGAGATAGAAACTGGAAACACAAGGAATCCCGATCAGATCAACCATTTAGGACCAGTGGTGTAAGGGTGACTTTTAATTTTCTTTTCTGGCACAAAGCAAATGCCTTGATTCTTCTTTGATCTTCCTTCTTCAATGTCCAATTTTTACATGCCTACAGGGCCATTGAAAATATCGTGGCAGGAGTCAGGTGCTCTTTACGCCTCAAAATAATGTCCTTTGTTTTCAACACTTTAAAATGATCATAGTAATTTTTAAAATCACTACAAGATAGCATACATGTTGAAAGGATGAATAAAGGTTTTAAGGTATTTGCTTTGTACTGAATTAGGGGAAATATTCGTTAAGTCTGTTGTCGCAGTTGTTATGTCAGTTTTGACTCACGGTAATCCTGTGAACAACAGAGGGAAACAATGTCTGACGCAGGGACTTCCTCTCAAGTGGTCTCATGTTCGAGCCTGTTGCAGCCACTGTCTCAGTACATCTTGTCTAGGGCCTTCCCTCTCACTGTGCCTCCTCTTTACCAACCATGACCATTTTCTCCAAGAGTTATTAAACTATGATCCTAGTAATTATTGTTTAAATGATAGTCTTAATGATACCATCATTAATGTAAAATACAGTCATTCATATAAACATTACTGTAAAAGATAATATTTGGTTAATATTAATGATAGCCATTAGGCTATAGTTTAATAAATCATAAATGTAGTGGTATCACTAGAGTTGGTATTGCCCAGTGAGGTAGCTCATGGTGTCCCTGGCCCCATTCCCTTCTCAGAGACCATAAACTTCCTTCAGTACCAGACTATGAAGAATTAGAGTTTATTATCATAGAGTAATATGTAATGATCATAGTAGTAAATTGTTTCAATTTAATATTAGTATCGACTCTTTGTAAGTATGGTATAAATTGCATTGAAAAATTTTTCCATGTTGATGTACAATGTTTTCAGTGACATTATTAATAACAGAATGGAAAACCTTTAAATTTTGTTCTCCTTTTCCTTTAATTAGGAACCTCAGTGGTGTTCTTGGTTATGTGTTGTGCTACTAACTTTGAGAAGTTGAAATTTGAATCCAACATCCACTTCTGGGAGAAATATAAAGCTGCCTGCTTGCATAAACATTTATAGTCTTTGAAATTCAAAGGAAGATTTTTAGTTTGTCCTATATGATCACTGTATAAGAAAGCATGATTAAAAAGTTATGCTTTAATCAAATAGTAACAACAGGTGGCTGAAGCACATTAAAAGTTTCAAAAATCAAATTTAGGATTAAATTTTATCTCTCTAGCTATATAGGAACATGTACACTGGTGTATTTTAACAAACAATAATACAGATCATCTGAAATATTGTACAAACATTTTATTGACCGTCATTTGGGTGTGACATCTCTGACAGTGTTACCTGGTACTATCTTTTTACACGAACTCCTTGAGTGATGTTCTTGTAAGAACACCTGGCTTACATTGTAGGAACCCTGCAATAGGAGTCATTGTTCAGTGCCAAAAGAGACCTAGTAGTGCATTGGGGTACATGTGGGATTTAAAAAAAAAATGACAACTGAGAAATGCACTGCAGACTCCTTCCATAATGGTCTATTTGTTATTTTGTGGGGTTTCTTTTTTTGGGGGGGGCATCATAGGCCTCTGGTGGTCGTGGGAGTTACTCAGCCTTGCTGCTGCTGGATTTGTACCGCCAAGTCAGTGGGCCGCAATCCCACACTCAACCACTACGCCACCAGGGCTCAGCTTGTTTGGTTTTGGTTTTGGGGTTTTCTGGCCATAATGGTTCAAAAATTAAAATGTCAATGGAACAATTTTACTCTGGCCTCTCTATAAGATCGCTATGAGTTAGAACCTAATCAAGGTTCAGAGACCTGGTTTGTGCATAAGGTGAATGTGGGTAGTTGCTAGTCAAAGGTTGGAGGGTGCAATATACTTATAATGTCCTTTGAAAAAAAACAACCCTGGAGACAGTGTAGAAGCATGTCGCCTTTGGAAACCTTGTGGGCTGCAGGTGTACCCTCACACACACAGAGTTGCTGTGAGTCAGAATCTTCTCAGCAACTATTATCTGTGTTTTTATCAATGAAAATACGAATGGAACATAAATTTCCTACTGATAGGAAAAATGAAATAAGAAAAGTTGACTATATGAATAAATATTTAATTTAATTAAATGTCCTTAATATACTTTCTAGATTGTAAGTGGGTTTCATTATAGTGCTACTTAATTGAACTGTTTGGTTTTGGTAATTTTTTCCCTAAAGTGTCACTGAACTATATGATCTTAGTCACAATGGATAATAATAAAATTATGTCCTTTAAAGAGGATATGGAGACTGCTAGCAGAAGCTACTTTATAACCTTGATGATAAATATTTAAAATCATGCCCAGTACATTGGATCACATTACCAATATATGATTAAGTTTGTAAATGTTAATAGAAAAGAGCTCTACAGACAAAATTATGGACATACACTATAAAATAAGAGATAAATTTGAAACATATAAAAACACAAATTCTTAATATCATTACTAAGTGTGTTAGTCTGGATAAACTAGGGAAATAAATATATAGAAACTCATACAAAGAGTTTTATATAAAAGGTAAGTGCACATTAAGAAAACATCCCAACCCAGTGCTACCCAAGCCCATAAATAGAACATTAGCCCATATGTCCCACATCGATCTACAAAGTCCTTCTCAACCTCACAAAAGTCATGCAAAGATGCCTACGGCAGGAGGAAAGCCTACTCAATGAACATGCAGGCATATCAGCGCTGACAGGGTCTCCCTGCAGCTACTCCAGCACCCAGAGCTGACTCAGGGTAGGTTCACATGGCTTCTCGTCGACATGTGTTGCAGGAAGTGAGCCTTGCAAGCTGAAATAGGAAACTTAATAAGGCAGCCCTTCACTGGTTTGACCGTCAGAGAATAAGAGAATAGAGAATTAGAGAGGTGAGACTTATCAAGTCATTTATCTCTCTGCCTTTCAATTGATCCCACATGTGCATATTAGCCAGGTTGACACAATAAACCTTAACTATCTGGATAAATAGCTGGATTCAGAATAAAGATAATATATGACTAACATTTAAGTAAATATACTAACAGGTAATTCACAAATTTAAAATAAATCCAAATATCCAATACAAATTTAAATGACATTTGATGAGTAATTGAACTCCAACAATATTTCATGTTTTTTTTTTTAATGAAAGCTGATTGGTGAGAAACTCTACAACCAGATGCTCAAGATCATGTCAACTAATAGAAGAGTGTCAAGAGCCAATGAAGAGCACATACCATAATCAGTAGACTTCAAGGTAATTTCACTTTTTTACTTTATCCTTCTTGTTTGAATTAATCCTAAAGTAACAGTGGTAATGGATGATAGGGTTTATGACATAAGGTGTCCATTATGCCCTGTATTATGATTTTGGAGAGAATAAACATTCACTTATTGAAAATCAAACAAAGTTATTTTAACAAAGTGACACAACTTAATTTTACTCAATCCTCAATTAATTTAATATAATGAGTGATAATTGTAGGAACATTTTCTAAAATAGGGTAAAATAGGGCACAAAGCAAAAAAAAATTATAAGAAATATAGATATAAACTTTCCAACAAAAATATAGAAGGGTATATAGGAATATGTGATAAGCTTTCTCTGCTAATTACAAGTATTGCAGAATATCTCTTTATATTGTTTGCATTTTCATGTTTTATAATTTAACTATCTTGTTATAAATAGTTACATAAAAATCATTCACCTATGATGACTGAGATACAGCATCATTAAAGCAAAATTGTTTCAGTCTTTCTAAATACGTGGTTTTCGGAAGCTGACTCCCGCTAACTTCCTTTAGTCTATTTCTGCCTTATTTTTCTATGTGGATATACATGTACCTAAACTATATTAGTAGTTTTTAATTGTTCAAGGGGAATTTTGTACTACAGATCTCTGCAAATGCTACAAACCCAACTTTTTCTTATTACAGAAATCGAGTTGTGAAACATTTACCAGCATACAGCAGTGCTAAGAAAAAGCGTATAAACATATTTCAGACAACATATTTAGTAAACAATACATCGTTCCTAGGAAGCAGATAGTTAGATGGTTGGGGTCTTATTTCTTCCAAGATAATAACATTCATATTTAATAACAGCTAGCAAATGCATTCTTTCTATTACTTTTAGTTTTAAATTTTACCCCTGTCATCTGTTTTCAAATTATTCTTTTCATTTATTCTGAAGTCATTTTGTTTAATGTTTACCTTACATTACCTGCATAATTATGCAGAAGCTTCTAGTACGATTCATACCTTTAGCAGTCAATATTTATGAAGAAAACAGGACCTAGAGCAAGCTATAGATTTGGTTCCACATAACAATATCATAAAAAGAAATATATAAAAATCAAACATATATTAATAAGACTGCACCATGCTGGGAGAAACTCAAGCTTTTTAAATCACAGGTGCTAATGAGATAGTACCTGCTGAGGGTGAGAGAAACAGAACATTTCATGGAGATATATGCATGTAAAAGACACTGTGGAGTTAGTACCAACGTTAGCCAGTTCTTCCAATAAGAATTAAAGTTGCATAGAAAAACTATATCTTACAACTTAATATATTGATACGCTTTTAAATTAGGCAATTCCATAATGTCTGCACTACGATATCTTTTACTTTAAAAAAGAAAGCTCACTTATGTGAATTATTTATGATTAATTTGTAATCAATATATTGCAATTTAAACTGTAATATCAGGAGCTTGTTAGAAATGCTACCTCCCCTGACTATACTCCAGGACAATGGAATCAGCATGCGCATTCTAACAAGATACCCAAATATATTCATAGCCATTAAAGTTAGAGATGCACCATTTTGATCTAATTTTATTCTTAGGGTATTTTTTTTCATTTATTTTGCTTTTTCATTATCAAAAAATATATTGGGCATTTGATTAGCAGTTTAAAATACAGAGCTGATTATCTGAAATTTAAACCCTCACCAAATTTACAATAAAATGTATTTTTAGAAGTTTAATCTATAAGCTGTTTTAAATATATACATTTTATAATGGAGTGTTGACAGTTTTATTATACCCTAGTAAATTTATAAGGAACTACGTATTTTATAGACACTGTAGCAGCTCTGTAGGTTGACACTGGACATGCTGTCTTCAAAGTTGGCAGTTCAAATGCACAAGCTGTTGCCCAGGACAGAGACGGATCTACTGATTTCTGTAAAGAGTTTCAGCCTCAGAGATTCTCTTCGCAAAGACCTGGTGGCACTAGTGCTTACATAGTGGATGGCTGATTGCAAGGTCAGCACTTCAAAAGCACCAGCGATTTCACGGAAGCATGAAGAAAGATAGGCCTTCTGAGCTAGTGTCGAGTTCCAGTCTGAGACACAACTGAGGCAGGGTTCTGCCTTGTCCAGTCGGGTTGCTATGGGTAGGCACCCACCCAGGTTATCCCCCCATAATGTATGCCACGTCTAAGGCACTGAGTATGCACGTGGAGGTCAACTACTCAAAGGCTATCTTAGCCATACAGAGCAATTGGACCCCATAGGCTTCCCCACCCTAAGTAGAGTTCACTCTCTTCTGAAAGGGATAATGGATTGTTGCCCTGTAGCAGAGTCCAAAGGCACCTAACGTCAAGCCAACACAGGAATGACCAAAGTTAGGCTGCCATTTTGACTCTAGAGAACTTGATATCTGTATGCCTTCCTGTCATATGCATGCCCCTAGGGCCTCCACTTCCTATTGTGTTTATACACCTAGCTCATCCCCTTTCTGTCGCATGCATGCCTATTGCACAACCCCTTGCTGTTATGCATGTGGTCCCCAGTAATGAGGGGGCCTTGTACACCCCCTGAGTGTTTATAAGCCTTGATTGGAAATATATTCACTCTGTGTGGCTCTGGCTGCTGAAGTCATAGCCATATGGAAAGTGAGCATTCACATGCTTTATTTTGTCTGATGTCTCTTTAATTTTACCCCTTAATTATACCACACTGCAGAATGAAAAAGTTGTTGAAGAATATGCAGGAGCAAAGAGCATAAATATTTTAATTATATTCGAGAAAAAACAACTATCTAGAAAGATATAACAATTTATTGTAATATTTGTTTTCTGAGAATTATATATCTTTAATGTCTTTAAAATTTGTTCATTTCTCATTTAGCATTGGTAGAAAAGAAGCACTAAAAATTGAGGCATGTGTTTGTATTGTGGGACATCAACAGAATTTTACATTCATTCTTGAAGCAACAAAGTTCATTGACTCCTGCGGAAAATATAATTTGATATAAAATATGATTTGGGGCAAAGGTTATAATATATCATAACCATTAATGTTTTATAATCCATTTAATCTCAAAGCATTAAAATATCATATGCAATTTTGCATTCAGTTTCTAGCACCATAGCTGCATTTCAAAATAAGTTATATCATGGACAGCTAAAACATGCACACACACACACATATACACATAAATGAGTAAGCAGAGGTGAGACCATTACTGATTAGTGTGTATAGCCTTCACATGTCAGATTCTAGCACTGGTGCAATCTCAAAATTTAAACATATGGAACTTCTGAATGCTAACAAGGACAAAAATTAATACATTTGCTATATAAATAGTTTTACTCACAGGAAAAGCTTCCTAAGTGTATTTTATGTTTGCCCATGATGTGTCATCAGACTTTTAGTAGGTGGTATAAATCTCAAAATTCTTGAATCCCATGCACTGCCAGTGACATAATACTATATGTCAGGATTTTATTCAGATTAATACTATCACTTAATTGCATCTATAACATAAAATTATCTATAATTATGTTCATCAGTATTGTTGCCCACAAGAAACTTTACAAACTACAAAATTTACAAATTTCTAATTACAAGGATTCATAAAGATATGCAAATTTAAAACATGTTAATATATGCATGTATGTAATTAGATGATAAGTAAAGCAAATATGGAGCATCTGCCCATGAAGATAACCAACTCTGCATGTAAATGAATATTTTTTGGCATAACAAATTATTAAGGATATCCTGAAGTAGTAGATTAAGGTAAACAATTGTTCTACTAAATCCTGTTTTTATTCCTAGGTATATTCAAGAACAGTCTGACCCCTGGTGACACTACGTACAACAGAACAACCACAACCCACGTAAGTAGCATTTTCTCAATTGTAGTATTTGAGACCATTATTGCAACCTCTGTCAATCCAGCTTCCCTAGGGTTTTCCTCTTGTTTGATGTCTTTCTACTTTCCCATACATGAGATCTTTTTCCAGGAACCGTCCTCTGCTGCCAACAAGTCAAAAAGGGATGCGAAGTTCCATCATTCTTTCTTCTAAGGATCTTTCTGTCTGTCTATATTTTTTTTAAGAGAGACTTCTTTAGTTATCCATTGTTTGGCTATCCATTGTACTTTCAATAGTCTTCACTAGCATCATAATTCAAATGCATCAAATCTTCAGTCATCTTTATTCAGTGGCCCACTTTCCCATGCACAAAAGCAACAACAAATCACCCAAACCACTTCCACAAGTTGATGCTGACTTATAGCAATCATATAGGACAGGATAGAACCATCCCTGTGAGTTTCCAAAAATAACACTTTATATCAGTTGTTCTTGAATAGTTCTCCAATCCTAATGGCACATTTCTCTTCAAAGTTAGCCTAATCTCTCAAATTATTTGTTCAGTCTACAGAGAATGTTTGGTTAAAAAATATGACCCTGAGACACATCTTTCCTAATTTTAAGCATGCAGTGTGTTCTCTTGGAATGAGAGCCTCCTGGTTTTTGTATAGGTTTTACACTTAAGCTTTCTGGAACCCCTATTCATCACCATATTATCCAGTTTTAATGCTGTGCATGGTACACAAAACACAAGTTAACACCTTTATGGTATTCTCCGCATTTTCCTAGAACTATCGGATAGCAGTAATGTGATCTCTACTCCCATGTCTTGTTCTAAATCCAACTTGAATTTGTGGCTCCTAGTCATTGTACTGCTACAACCAGATAGAATTATCTTCAGTAAAATTTTATTTGATTGTTATATTTATGATATTGTTTGATAATTTCCACATTCTCTTGAGTCACCTTTTTTGGAATGGGAAAAAACATGATCTGTTGAGTAGGTTGGCCAGTTAAATGTCATCCAAATTATTGCCAAATTGAGTCACCTTTTTTGGAATGAGATAAAACATGATCTCTTGAGTAGGTAGGCCAGTTAACTGTCATCCAAATTTCTTGCCAAATAGATGCTTCTGGCATGCATTCAGTTTGTTGAAAAAAATTATCTTGTTATGTTAGACAGGATTATATAATGAAAAAAAAACAGGCCACTAATAATTTTTATTGATATATATTGATATACAACATAAAAAATAAATAATTATTTAATCTATAAGGCAGTAAAAATGGCTGTGTGGAGAACAGAATAATTTTCCCCAAGCTGTCTCCCCCATATATAGGCCATACTTAACTACTTGCTACACGTGACAAATGACTACACACTGGGAGGTCAACCGAAGTAGGTCAGGAGCTATTCTCCCTAATCTAATCACTATTAGCCATCTAGAGCAATCAGGCTGTAGAGACTGCCCCACCCTAAGTAGGGCCCACTCCCTTCTGATAAGGATAGTAGTAGACTATTCCATATAGGAGAGACAGGGCGGTCAAGTCCATCCAACATGATCAATGTTAAGGCTGCCATGAAGAATTTAGGATCAGCCTTTCTTGTCACATCTATACTTCTAGTCTCGCCCACCCCACCCCCTTTCTATTACTTATATATCCCTAGCTCATCCCCTTCCTATCAGTGTACATCCCCTTCCTGTTAGGCTTATGCCTATTATATATCCCCTTCCTGTGATGTGTGGTTAACTGTGACCACGCTCCCAAAGTATATTTAAATGTTGGTGAGCAATAAACTTCCTCCCTCTAGGCAGCTTCCTGGCTCCCTCTCACTGGATGCCTGGCAAATCCCTCTGGTCTGTTCCGACAGAGCAACCTAGTTCTCTCTGGAGCTCCTGGCTTTCTGCCAGCACTGTGCGTGGACCTGGCTATTGAGATCATGGCCATCACGAGGTGAGCATGCTACCATGAAATGTGCCTGACTCCATTATTTCAATCTCTGTGCTACTGCTCATAATTTCTCTTTTTTCCCCCACTCATTATTTCTATAACTATCCTATAATCTTTAATTATCTCTGTATAATTGCACCTATCATACCCATGGATGATGTGTTAGGGTCTGGTCCTCTAAGAGCTCAATGCAACTCACTGCCAGGAGACAGTTAATACACTGACAGTCTTTCAAGTCTTGAGGGCCACCAGGGAGTCCTCTGTAGAGCAAGTCAAGCTGTACAGCCATAGGAAGCAAACAGCAAGGAAGGTTTTCAACAGTCAGCCAGATGACAGGGTCTGACAGTTCCCAGCTCAAAAGATGAATATTCCAGTAGTATGGCAAAGCAGGTTTGAAGGAACCTCAACATACAGCGACATAGTCCAGGGGTTAGGACTACACAGGTAGTGTAGTTTGCAAATGGAGGCACAGTATGAGCAAGGGAGCCAACTGCACACTGGTCTGATCATCGAAGAGCAACAAAAAGGGTAGGGCTCACCATGTTATTTCTCTCTCCACCCATAACTTAATCTCACATGTGCTCATTGGCCATGTTGCCACAATTAACCTACCTATCATAGTCATTTTATGTTTTTTAATTTCTGAGGTAGCATGTGGGATCTTCAAAGCAACCAAGGTGAGTTTTCCTAAACAACCAAGCAACATTTGAAAAGTTCTACAAATGATTGGGAGTTGGCCAAGCCTCAGAGACTGTAACTAGTTCTAGTCAGTTAAAGTCAGGAAGGAAGGGGGACTTGATGCAATTGAGCGTCATTATGTAATGTGGCCAATAAAATGTCTTGGAAATACAAATTCTGTTTGTTTGTTTTTTCTAGATTATCAAAGACATGTATTCTTGGAAGGTAGAAGTGGTGCTTTCCTTGGGCGGGGAGGGGGGGGGAAGGGGAAGCCTTATTTCAGGAACCCTTAATCTAGATCTTATCATTTCTTTGTCTTTTTTCCAGTTCAATAAACTGGTGTGTGTAAGAAAAAAAACCCATCAGATTGTTTTTATGAGTTCTGCAATCCATTTTCAGTAATTAATGGCTATACAATGGTAATGAGAGGTATCAGGATCTATGTAGAAATCTGAAGAATGCATCCTTCAAACTTCTAAACACTGATCCAACTTTGGATAACTAGATATCCAGAGAAGACTGCATGGCAGTAGGGATAAAGAACTGTGCCTTTTGTTTGTTTGTTTTTTCTGCATTGACTTGGGGTGGATGAGTTCAGGGGAGGTCTGTGAGAGAAGACACCAGTTAGGCAGAATTTAGAGGTTGACCTGTACATTCAACTGTTAGCCTTCTCCTAGCCCCTGTTGCAAACAGTGCTGAGGATTAGAGGGAGTACATCTTGAAGCAGTTGCTGACAAGAATATACAGATGTGAGAAGCTAATGATCAGCTCTACTTCTACAGGAAGACTGAAGTAATGCTGATTAATATACTGCTTAATTAATGATAATCAATGCTGATGATATTTATCTTTTACCTAATGCTGATAATATATGATATATTTTATGTTGTACACTTTTTAATTTATTTCCCTACTTTCCATTGTCTCACACCCTTAATTTATGTTGAATTATATGAACTGAATGTGCTCTTTCATCTCTCCATAAAACTCCTAATCAATATCTGTATTTGACTCTTCATTAGGATTTGTGCTAATTACATAATCTGCTGTCAATTTGAGACTTAGGAGTGAAGGGGGTGGAGTGTAGTCTATCAATCAAGTAAGAGTTTGCTGATCTCATTTGGAGGTACTAAATAGCTCTCTGGGAGATATTGCTGTTGAAAAGCCACATGGAGAAAGGCTGATGAAGTCAGATCCTTGGAGCTGAGGAATCATGTGGAGACCTATGCCAGCACTAAGATATTTCCACCTTAACACTGAACTCACAATATTTTCCACCCACTGGCCTGTTACCATCCAGCATTCAGAGTCATTCTATGTGTTGTGTTGAGCCTGAAGAAGAATTTATAGACTATTAATGGACATATGGACTGATATTGAATTTATGGACTTCACCTGGACTGGACTGGGATATTTTCTCTATATTCAAATGTTTTCATATATAAAGTTCTTTATGCACCTAAGAGTGTCTATGAATCCCTTCCAGGAGCATTGCTGTTATGATCTGTGGTGTTGCTGTGAATCAGAATTAATTGGATAGCTATGAATTTGTTTCCTTCATTTGATTGTGCAACATAAATTCAGCCTTGACTTCCTTTTTTTATAGTCCAGAAGATGGTTTATTTTAGGAAACTAAAAAAAGGTAATGTCAATTACTTGAGGGTATACATTTCAGACAATCAACTTTGTATTTGACTCTTGAAAGTACTAGTGAAACCCCACAATGCTATGCCCTTCACCCAGTCCCTCATTTCTCTTCCTCTTGTGGATAAAAACTTCCATACTAAATGTTCTAAGTAGAGCCCAATCCTTGGAGGAGGAGAAGAAGAATAGCATGCTTGGCAAAGTAGACACACAAAGGAAAACAGGGCATCCCTCAACAAGATGAACTAACACAGTGGCTGCAACAATGGTCTCAAACGTAGGAACAAAGAGGGCCCAGCAGCGTATAGTTCTGCTGTACATGGTGTCACTCTGCGTTAAAACTGGCCAGCCAGCAAGCAATAACAACAGCTAAAGACGACAGACCTTAGTGATGCCAAGGGAGTGAGCGAGCACAGGAGGGAAGATTAAATAAAATGACCTAACTACTTACAACTGTTAATTTGATGAAATATAGGAATGAGGTTGCATTCACTGTCAGAGAGGACCTTGCAAGATCGCGCTTTAAAAACTGCTGTTTATGAAGCTCGCCCCGTGGTCCCGTGGATCGGTCTCTTGCTTCAACAGTGTTTGAACGGAACAGATCCAGGGACTCCCTTCCTCCAACCTTCCGCCACTTTCCAGTCTCCTTGCCGGACATCACCTTCGGGACCATCTTCTGGGCCACCCGCTCTTCTTGGGACTAGCTGACACTGTGTGTGTGTGTGTGTGTGTGTGTGTGTGTGTGTGTGTGTGTGGTGATTTCCGAACCGACCCATCATGAGCTCTCAGATCCGTCAGAATTATTCCGCTGAAGCCGAGGCCGGCGTCAACCGTCTGGTCAACCTGCACCTGCGGGCCTCTGGCACCTACCTCTCTCTGGGCTTCTTTTTCGACCGTGACGATGTGGCCTTGGAAGGGGTGGGACACTCCTCCCGCGAGCTGGCCAAGGAGAAGCGTGAGGGCGCCGAGCGGCTCTTGAAGCTGCAGAACCAGCGCGGCGGCCGCGTCCTCTTCCAGGATGTCCAGAAGCCATCCCAGGATGAGTGGGGCAAAACCCTGGACGCCATGGAAGCTGCCCTGGCCCTGGAGAAAAAACTCAACCAGGCTCTTCTGGACGTGCACGCCGTGAGCTCCGCTCACACAGACCCCCATCTCTGTGACTTTCTGGAGAACCACTTCCTGGACGAGGAGGTCAAGCTCCTCAAGAAGATGGGCGACCACGTGACCAACCTCTGCAGGGTCGCCAGCCCCTTTCGAGAGACTCACCCTCAAACACGACTAGGAGTCTGGGGCGCCCAGCCACCTGCGAGGGGCCCCCACTCCCCCCCTCCGCCAGGCTTAGCCCCTCTGTCCAAATCTGCCTCTGCCCCTGCCCCACCAGGCGCAGTGTCACTGCCCTGGAACCCCTCCCCCAAACCGGGGACCAAATGGAAACAATAAAGCTTCTTTTTGCAGCAAAAAAAAAAAAAGAAAGAAAAAGAAAAAAAAAACAGTGCTGTTTATGATGTGACAATGTCCATCAGCATACAGGGAAACCTAATTAATACAAGTATTATTCAAATTTATGCACCAACCACCCAAGTTACTGATGCAGGGTTTGAAGAAATCTACCAAGGCTTTCAGTCAGAAATTGATGAGATTGCAATCAAGATATATTGATATTTATTGACAATTGGAATGCAAAAGATGAAAACAAAGAAAAAGGACAGTGATAGGAAAATATGATCTTGATGATAGAAACAAAGTAGGATATGGCATGTTACAATTTTTGAGAGGAAAGCCTGGTCAATTGCAGATACCTTTGCTTCAGCAGGGCACATGGTGTCTGTATACATGGACTGCTCCAGAGAGAAACCAAGCTGACAGTGTGTTGAGGAAAAGACAGGAGCCTTGTTCTTGTAGTGATTACTTGTCAGTTTGCTAACTGTAATATTAGTAGTTTGAGATCCTCAGCTGCTTTGAGGGGGAAAGACAGGTCTTTAAGCAGGAGATTTGTCCTTTCCTATATGGTCCTTTTCTAACAGTGAGTTTGGTGTTCCTTTGGGTGGGAAGAGACAATGGGGAAGTTTATTATCAGCAGTTAGACCCAGAGGGTATCTGTGGAGCAGACCATCGATTTCTCATATTGAAGTTCGTGTTAAAATGGAGAAATATTAAAACAGATTCACAAGAGCCAAAATACTACCTGGAGAACATCTCAACAACAGATTTGATGCATTATACACCTGATAAGTCCTGGTGAAGGAGAAACCAGCCCCCACAACTACAGGCACACATGTGACAAGAGGGGCAGACTCTAGACCTGGAAGCCTGACCTTGGTCACCCTTGAGTGGTCTTCACTTTCTCTTCAGGGAAACAATCCACTATGACCCTTACTAGATGGGAGTGAGCCCTACTTCCGCTTAGGGTGGAAAAGACTATACAGTCTGATTGTTCTAGAGCAGAGTTGCCAAAATAGCAGCTTGCAGGCCATATGCAATCACAAACTAATTTTTTGTGGCATATGATGCTCTGAAATAAAATGAAAATAGTTAAAATTGTTGTGAAGAAAATAGCACTTAAGGAAGATTGAGGCAATGCCATACACAAAATTCCCCCATTACATTTATTTTCAGAGTATTGAGGGCCGTAAAAAATTACCTCGGGGGCTGCATATAGCCCATGAGCTAACAGTTGGACACACTTGCTTTAGATGGCTGACAACCCCCAGAGGGAATAAGCCCTGGTCCGCTTTTGTTGACTTCCAAGTATATAGTCATTTACCGTCTGTAGCAAGCCGTGTCTTAGGTTTGGCATATATTTGGGGGAGACAACTCGGGAGGAATGTTTCTGAAGCCCACATCATGGGAGGACATCAAAAACATCATGCTGGGCCTGAGCCCGGCTGGTGTAGTGGTTGGCAGGGTTGGCAGTTCATATCCAGCAGCAGCTCTCCAGGAGTAAGGCTGGGCCTCCCACGTCCACCAGAGGAAAGTGATGCCCCCCCCCCACACACACACACAAAAGAACATCACGCTGAAGAAAACAGCAGGTAATTAAAAAAGACAGGAAAGGGGAGGAGGATAGAGCACCTGACTGAGCCTACCAGCAGAGGAGGAGGGCGATGGAAAGCACACACTCCACAGAGAACAATGCCAAAGAGGCACAGAAAGGGATATTACCAGGACTTCTGGACAGATGATACCTACATAGGGAACCTGTCTGCTGTTCCCTCTGAGTGATCACTGACCAGATCTTCAGGTAAGAGACCCAATTCAGGGCCTTTAGATTGAGCCCTGGTTTCACAGAGCCCCAGGGCCTTTTGGTAGATTCTCCATAAATAATGCCACTGTACTCGCCATAGCACACACTCCACTTCTGGGTTTCCCCACACCTGAGACCTATGCATCACAATCCCTATTGTTTCCTAGTACCAGTGACATACAGCCAGGGTTAGTCTACCTAGCCGCAGAATCATCCACACATCCGTGTGCCTTGATGTGTTTCCCTGTGGGCTGTGATCCCAAGCCTCAACACATGTGTGTCACAGTCCCCTGTATTTATCATCCCGTCAACTGAAACACATTGATTCCTTGAGTTGCTACTACTGCTCTCCCACCAACCTGACCACACAGGTGATGGTGAAGGCCCAGGATGGTCTGACCCTCTAAGGTAACTAACACAAGGGCTTCTAGGTTGAACCCTGGTGTCCCTGGATGCTGGAGACTGCTGCAGCCAGCTTATTTGAATTCCAACAGGGATAATCCCATGACTGAGGCCTCCAGATAAGTACCCCCAGCCTTTTAGTGAGAGAGCCACCTTCTATGAGACAGAGATGCTGTTAGAAACTGTGGCACAGCCTGCTCCAGGTAGATGTTAAACTTACTGATATCTGATAAAGAAAACATAAGACTTCTTTCCTCCTTTCCTTGCCAGAGGCGGTGGAATTTATCACATCAGGGCTACTTGGTGACCTTCCCTCTCACTGGCAGAGTAGCCAGCAAACAAGGATCCAACATGCCTTTGCCAGACTGCCCTTCTGAGGCACCAACTACAGTAGCTGATCTCCACCCCAGGACCATATGTAAGGAGTGGAGTCTTCCGCGTTCTGCAGCAATTTACTATAAATGGACTATCTGTTATAAACACAAATAATTGAAGGACAGCACTCTCGCTTTAATAATTTAAAGAGGTAATAAGGGACTCTGGTAGATTTAATATATACCTAACCACAGGCCAACCACAATAACCTCTCGAACCTGCTTCCTATACTTTGAAAATTGCCATTCTCCCCTAGCTTTCAAAATAAAAACACACCAGACTTCACAAGATTAATACTACTAAGACATACTCCCAAGCACCTGTATCCTATTTCTTCTATTCACCCAACTACACACCCTCATCATCTATATCAAATATCATTTGTGGTACCTGATCTTCCCATAATATATAGAGCCTGTTCAACCTCCCTACAAATCACTAAAGCTAGTGCAGCATTTCAATTCATCCACAACGTGATGGAGAAAACAGCTAACATCAAAAGCTATCACAACAAATCTACAGAAAAAAAATAATCAATTTCTGAAGATGAATGCAACTTTACGGTTTACGCAGAAGAAGCAGCCCTTGAATTACCAGATGAAGAATTCAAAGGAATGATATTGAGAGCCATGACGAATTTAAGGGCTCAATCATGACAACTGATGAAAAAAGAGAGATATAAGTGTCCCCACACTGAAAATTCAAGATTTAAGGGATAAAGTAGCAAAATAGCAACCAGATAAAAGCTCTCAACAACTGAGTGGTAGAAATGGAAAATTGTATCAGCTAACTGGAGATAGCCAAACACAATTCAGCCATGAGAGAGCCAATCAAGCAAAAAATAAACAAAGGAAGCTGAAGAAAGACTGAGGACGATGAGAAAATCTAAGACGGGTAAGAATAGTTCAGTTATCCGGGTCATTACCAAGAGATAACAAATAAACCTACAGTTGAAATAGTAAGGGGTTTCTTGGGAAAATTTTCCCAATATCACAAAGGAAGAGATAATAACTCTCCAAGAAGCAAAGAGAATACCACCAAAATAATCCTTTTCCTAAGAACATATCAAGACATACAGTCTGAAATTATTCAAATTCATAAAAAAGGAGAGAATCGTAAGAGCAAGTAGAGAGAAAAAAGAAAACACATATTAAGGTAAAATAATTTACCTTATTTTACACATATTAAGAATTTACACATATTAAGAAAGAATAAGTTCAGAGACCATGTGGGAAAGAAGAAAATGGAGCAACATATTCTGAAAGTTGAAAGGCAGAAATTACAAACAAGAATCCTCCACCAAAGCTTTCCATCAGCTTTGAGTGAAACATAAAAGTTTTTTCAAATAAGGAAGTATTTAGAAAACATTTAACCAGTATTACACAAAATACTATTCAGTCATTTGTGGGCAGAGAAGCAACAACCTCAGCACACCACCGGGTTTAACAAAACCTAGAAACCAAAACGTGGAAAATAGCACCCAATACATTACATAGTGAATGGAGAAAAGCAGAAAGGAATAAGCTCCTCACACACTTACACTAACCTACAAACAGGGAAGGAAGGAAAATACAAAACACAAATAGTAAGAGATTATAGTGTCTAATCAGCTATTAAATTTAATTATGCTGAAACTTAACGGGCTAAATGCACTCATAAAAGGACAAAGAGTGGAAAGAGGAGGAAAATGGCGTCTAGTTAAGATTCACTCACCAGGACCTCCTGCTGCCAGACTAGAAATGAGGGAGGTAAGATGAAGGGAACTGGAAGGTGAAGTCCTGAAATTAGAATTAGGGTACTAGGATCTGTCCTCAACCCCACTTTTTTTGTCATTTCCAATCACAAAGCGAACCAAGTAGGCACTTAATCGCTCTAGGTTTGACGCACTGGGCAGGCGGCTTCTCTGACATAGTTTTGCCGAAGGTAGCGATTTCCCCGGGCTGATGCTCTAAAAGGGACATAATTCCGTGACTTAGTCACAGAACCCCAGATCAGAGCGCCCCGCGCTGTTAGCTGTCTTGAGTTTAGAATATGGAAAGCAGGGCCAGTGGGAGGCCATAATTTGGAGTAGGAAAACTAAAAAAAAAAAAAAGGCAGGAATTTACCTGAGTCAGGATGCAGTGTGGCAGAAAACAAGTAGAGAATTATAATCCAAGCTGCGAATTCAATTCCACTTGGTCGAGAAGTAAACAACCTGCCTGATAAGAGGGATCTCCCCCTCTGAGGGCCAGTGTTACAGCCTCCAAATCAATTCAAAGGATCTCACGAATCCAAAATAATAAATAATTTGGGGGAGGGGCGCTAATAAAAGGCAAATCCTAGGCTCATTGATAACTCCCAAGGAGGTACATGTAGTGAGGCTCTGAACACATTTGCATAAGAAGGGAGCTGCCTGGAGGCTTTCAACATAACAAAGACCCTGTTCTTAAATGAGAACAGAGTTAGAGCCCAGAGTTAGGGAGGCCAATTTAATCTAATTCTATTCTAGCTAGCCAGCAGGGAAAGGGAGGGGAGGGTGTGTGAGAGAGACAAACAAACAAAAACTTCTGAATTGGTAAAGCATAAGCAGTATAGATAGATTAATAAACCCAAATTCCCTCTCAATGAGTCTGCGTAAAGCTAGGGAGGCCCTGCCTGCCTTAGGGCCCTCCATGAAGGATGAGAGAGCACACACACCCCTGCTGTAGGGCTACATACAGCACAAGGCAGGCATACCCATGAACCCCAGTGGTCAATACCACTATGAACTGATGCCTGCCCCCTGCTGTAATTTCGCCTTCAAGCGTAATCCTACCCAGCATTTATGGCACACCACCCTGCCACCTTGAGGCAGAGTTGGAACTTCTCCAGCTGCACAGTCAGACAATGAAGTCTGAGTTATCTCCTTATTTACCCTTCTATTTCTTTTTTCTTTTTTCCCTCGCCCTGCTATCTTTCCCACCATAGTTGGTCTCAATGGACACAGTGCTGTCTTGCTTTTTCCTCTTTTTCTTTCATTTTTCTTCCTTTCTCTCTTTTTCCTCTTCTCTGCCACTCTATCCTATCAAATGTCACTTTTGGATTTCAGGCCACCACCCTCCACCTATGGCAACTCAACCCAAATAACAGGGAAAATTCTAGCCTGACCTCTGTGGGAGGGCTGCACACCACACAAGGCAGCTGTGACAGTCCTCTACAGCACTCTGTGCTGCTGAGGAAATCTCCCTGGGGCCTCTAAGGTGATCTTGCCAGCCAGAGCAATTCTGCCCAGTGTCACTGGGTCCCTGCACTAAAAGTGCATATCAACCTGTCTACTCAGGGTAGGCCTCAAACACCTCTGGACCCACATTCAGGCAAGCAGAAATCAGCAAGTTTTATTCTTTATTCTCCCCTTCTCTCTTTCTCCTCTCTTTAATAATCACAGTTAATCTTAGTGAGCTCAGTTGTGCTTTTCCCCATTTTTCTCTTTGTCTTCTTTTCTTTCTTTCTTCTTCTTTTGCTTCCTTCTCCTCTCTGTTTCTCTCCTCTCCCTCTCCTTCCACACACCATTACTGGTTTCCAGTCTCTGACCCTCTACCTAGCAAACTCTGCCCACCCAGTGGGGAGAGCTACAGCGTGGCCCCTGTGACAGTGCTGTTCATGGCACGAAACTGTCCTACACACAGCATGGGCCTCAGCTATCTGCTTCCCGCCCCCCTTCTTGGGTCCTCCCCCCACTCCAGTTTATCTTATTCTGCTTTTACGCTTTCTTCTTTTCTCCACTTCTGTCCCTTCTTACTTTCCCACTACAGTCTCAGCAGACTCAGTTTTCCTTTTATATACTTTCCTTTTTTTTTTTTTCGAAAGTTTCTACTTTTGCTTAGTCTTAGCAGGTGTTATCATGGCTTGGCATTTTTCTTCCATCGTTGTTTCCTTCTTTCTCTCCCTCTCTTTCCTTTCACAACTCACTATAGTCTTCCAGTTCACTCCCTTACACCCAGAGTAACACTGAAAGCCCAATCAGGGGACTTTCCACCTACATTTTCTGACTTTTTTCTGACTTGACACAAAACTGGGAAAATAATGCTAACCCTCTTCCATACCCCAAATGGCTGGTGGTGCTCTCCTTCAAACATATGGGGGGGAATCAGCATAAATCCCGAGGCCCTACATGAGACTGGGGGAAATACTTCCCACCACCAGTGGTGCTCCACGCTGCCATAGGAACATATATACCCAAGGAGCACAGTGATCTCTCTGCCTAGGGTAATTCTGGCTACCAGCTACAGTGCTCTATACAGGGAGGTTATAGCCACACTCCCTCCTTGGCTCTCCAGTTACAGAGGGAAACACCACACTCCACCCGAGGTTCTCCAAGTCCTCTGAGGCAAACAACTAAGACTTACTTAGAATTCAGCCAGTAAAATGCCACCCTCATGGGCCTACAACAACCCAGGCAGTGGCCATGAAAGGACTATCCAACTCTTATGCATAACAGTATATTGGCCAACTAAGGTTAAGTGTGAAAGCACAGGAGGATACAGCAGTAATCTGACCCCCAAGTACAGCTACCTGCAGGTAGTTTGTAGAAGCATTCATATGAGTCCTCCAAGAGTGAGCCCAGTATTCTTGAACTCTGGAAGATGGCTCCAGGCTCCTCTAGAAGCCTATAAATAGCAACCAACTCTAACAGCATCATCAACAACAAGAACAAAAAAAACAGAGGAGAAACAGAAGACAATGCCAGAAGAAGCAGATATTGACCAGCTACAGAAGGAAATTTTCAGAACACTGCTTGGAGTTATATTGATTATGAGAGAATCAATACAGAGAAATGGTGAAATGACAGAGGAGTTAAAGGCAACACCCCAAATGACTTAAGGGATGAAATAACTAAATACAGGGGCAGATTAACAGACTTTGCCAACAGCTTGAGGAGAGAAAGAATCATACCTGTGACCTAGAGGATAAACAAGCAGACATCAACAAAGGAAAAAAGCAATCAAATAAGACAATCAGAGAAGCTGAAAAAACCTGAGAGCCTGAGAGCCATGACTGATGCTATAACGATGGACAATACTAGAATAATTGGACTGCTGGAACAAGGCACAATAAAGAAGTCAACAGGGAAAATAGCTTGGGAATTCTTAGAGGAAAACTTCCTCAGCTTAATAAATGAAAATCAGGCAATCATTCATTATCCTGAAGAATACCAGGTAGACTGAACTCCAAGAAGTCACTAAGACAGATAATAGTTAAATTATCCAACTATGATAATTTGGGAAAAGCAGCTTGGGAAAAGCCAATACACATATACAAAGGTACCTCAGTAAGAGTATGTTCAGTCCCATCAGCAGGTACGATGAAGAAGATGAGGGAATAGAGTAATATATTCCAAAAATTGAAGGACATGCAAACCCAAGAATGCTATACCAGGCCAAATTATCTATTAAGATAGATAGAGAAGAAAGGGTCTTCCAGACAAAGAAACACTTGGCCCTACATGCCACTGAGGGAAATGCTGCCCACCACCAGCCCTTCAAAGGATCCTTGTCGATCCTGTATAGGCAGAAGATAAACACTCATCAAGTACAAATAAGAGACCCTCACATAGAACAACTTCACCCATATTGAGATAAAGAGAAAACAGCCACCAAGATAGCATTGGCTCAATAGAGGAAAGAAGGCAAAAATGACACACACACACACACACAAACACAAAACAAGAAGATAAGAAAGCTAGTTAGGGAAACACCCAACACAAAAAAAGCACATAATGACACTACAGAGTCTACTGATGGATGTAATAACATTGAAAATCAATGATCTGCTGCCTACAGGAGACACCTCTTAAACTGGCAGATAAAAAAAAGCAGGGGTTGCAATCTTAATATCAGACAAAATTTATCTCAAGATGCAGGCCATAATAAGAGACAAGGAGAGGCCTTATATAATGCTTAAGGGAACAAGAACCAGTGACCATATATACACACCCAGCAAGAGACCCTCACAAGTTGTAAATCAGACCCTCAAAAAATGAAAAAAGAATTCAGAGACTCAACAATTATAGTTGGTGACTTTAAGACATAGCTTTCTGAAAAATGCAGATCACTGGGAAAGAAATCAACAAGGAGGCTACAGATCTAAACAACACAATTTGACAACTTGATGAAAGATATTTTCAAAGCTGTACACCCAAAGGAAAAAAATCACATTATTTTCATGCCCACATGACACATATTCAAAGATAGATCATATCCTGGAATACAAGATTAACTTGAATAAATTCAAGCACATAGAGATTATACATACATTTCTCTCTCATCTCTGTGCCATCATGCTGGAAATCAACTGAAGTACAGTGAAGAAAACATGGGCAAACAACTAGAGGATGAATAATTCTCTACTTAAAGAGAATGTGTATTGACAGATTGGAGATGAATTCAAGAAGTTTCTAGAAACCAAAGAGAATGAAAATTTGACATACTAAAACCTTTGGGATACAGCAAAGGCATTTATCAGAGGAAGGCTGATAGCAATTAAATGCATATATAAAAATGGAGAGAGATCTGTGGATGATATGCTGGCACAAAACTTACACCGATTAGAGCAGAGTGAACAGAAAAATTCTACTAATAGCAAAAGAATATAGATAATAAAAATCGAACTGAGATACAAGATCTGGAAAATAAGTATAGAAAAATTAATGCAGGTAAATTTGTTCTCTGATAGATTAACAGAATTATTAGACCACTGACACACCTAACTAACGAAAGTAAGGAACAATGTCAATTGCAAGGATGAGGGATGAAACAGCGGACTTTACAACAGACCCTAATGAAATGAAAAAGATAATTGTACAGTACTATGAAGGCCTGTACTCTAACGAATTCAACAACTTGGAAGAATGGACAAATATTTGGAAAAACAATCTCTCCCTGGACTATCCCAAATGGATGTTGAGAACTTCAACAGACACATAGCAGTGGAAGAAATAGACAAGTTTATTAAGTGATTATCAACAAAATAATCCCTTGGGCCAGAAAGCTTCGCAGGAGAATTCTACCAAGCATTGAGGGAAGAACTGACACAAATCCTACACAAACTCTTTCAGAACATAGAAAAGATGGAAAACTCCCAAACTCTTTTCTTGAAGCCAGTATAACTCTGATACCTAAAGAGGGCAAGGACTCCACAAGAATTGAGAACTACAGATCAATATCCCTAATGAACTTTGATGCAAAAATCCCTAACAAAGTACTGACCAATAGAACACAAAAGCACACTAAAAACAGGTCACCATGACCAAGTGAGAATCATCCCAGGGATGCAGGGATGGTTCAACATATTAAAGACCATTAGCAATATTCACCACATTAAGAGAAAATGAGAAGAAACACATGACAATATCTATAGGTGCAGAAAAAGCATTGACTTCATTATAGACACCCCTGAATTTGTTCTGAGCGTAAGCATCTCTTAGGTGTTCCATGACAGAAATTCCGTTCCTGGCTTCTTGAATGTTGGTAGGGGTCTTTTCCCTCTCATGTATTACTTATGTATTTGTATTTATGTTAATATGATCCTATTCTGACCACCTTAGTATGATTTACTTTTCACTATTTTCTCTTATTTTTCCCAGCAGTGAAGTGCAGGAGGAGTGGATGTATAATGATAACAACTAATGCAAAGTGTCATAGGTATGTGGAAGTGGAGGGCACAGGTTGGACGATAGGGAATGAAGTTGATTTGGGGAATAAATAATGAATATAGAGTGCCATGGAGGCAGCAATGCTAGTTTAAAAGGCAATTTAACCACACACCTGGGGTAATGTTCTAAAACAAATGTGTTGATTGTGATTGTTCAATTCCACTTGATATGATCAAATGAATTAACTATTTAATTGTAGGATATATAAATTATGTACAAATAAAACTGTTGTAAATAAAAGATCAAATTAGGTATCAGAAGAGACTCTGAATTTTGCTCTTACTTAGAGAAAACCCAAGACAAATGAAACAAATGATGAAGTCAAAGAAATGAAAAAAGAATTTCAATGGGAAGCTTGAGGAGACCAAGTAAAATGAAAAGGGCAAAGACCTAGAATTTTTTTGACATCACTGCCCTCTGGTGGTTGGAGTAGGAGGCCCAGCCTTTGCTCCAGTGAAGCTGGAATTGACCCTCCATCCCAGTGGGCTGCAGTCGCACGCACAACCACTACGCCTCTGGGGCTCAGCCCAAGACCTAGAATTTTTGCAAGCCTCAAGTTACAATAATGAATGATATTGTGGGTATAATATTGAATGATGCAGTAATTATTGAAAAAGATGGAAAGGATTCACATAGTTGCTGTACCAAAAAGAACTATTTGACATCCAACCATTTCAAAAAGTATACTATGAGCAAAAACCAGTGATATTGAAGGAAGAAGTATAAGTTGCATTGAAATCATTGCAGAACAAGACCCTAGGAAGTTGTGGAATATCTACTGAAATGTTTCAACAAGTTTATGAAGCACTAGAAGCACTTACTCTGTATGCCAGGAAACTAGGAAGACTGCTACTTGGCCATCTGATGGGACGAGATCATTCCAAAGACAGGTGACCCAATAAAATGTTCAAGTTATACAACAATATAATTGCTTTCAAATTCAAGCAAAATTTTGCTGAAGATCATCAAAAAACTGCTGTAGCAGTACTTTAAGACGGAACTTCAAGTGCTTCAGGTAGAGCTCAGAAAAGGGACATGCAACAAGGGACATCACTACTAATGACAGATCGGTGTTGGCTGAAAGCAGACAATACCAGAGGAATGTTTAGTTGTTCTTTTGTTGATTATGTTAAGGCACTCAATTTTGTGGATCATAACAAACTAGGGATAGTCTTAATAAGAATGTATACTATGTATACTAGTCTTAATAAGAATGGGAATTCCAGACACTTGATTTTGCTCATGCAGAACCTGTACATTGACAAAGAGGCAGTTGGATGAAGTGCACAAGGTACTATGAGATGCTTTAAAACCAGGAAAGGTCAGTGTCAGGTTTGTATCCTCTGAACACTTTTAGTATAAATGTATGCTGAGAAAATAATCAGGAGCTGGATTACATGAAGAAGAATGAAGTATCATAATTGAAGGAACGGTTATTAACAACATGTGCCACATGCAGAAATCACAGCTTTGCTTTCTGAAAATGAAACTGAGCATCTGCTGAATAATATTCAGCATTGCAGCCTTCAGTAAGGATTACAACTCAATGTAAAGAAAATAAAAATCCACACAATAGATAGCATCATGATAAATGGAGAAAATATTGATGTCAAGAATTTTGTTTTACTGGACTCCACAATCAACGCTAATGGAAACAGTAGTTGAGAGATCAGGCTGCACATGGCAGTAGGTAAATCTACTGCATAGACTTCGTTAAAGTGTGAAAAGCAAGGATTTACAAGATAGTGCGATATGTTATTCTGATATACATAGTATCACTGGAATTGAAACTCATTCAAAGGTGCCTGATAGCTGTGTATGTCAGCTCTCTGGGCTTAGTGGCAGTATTAAAGTAGTGGCAACTCATGGTACTAGAGTGGACCCAAGTGCTGGAGAGGCTCATTCAAGGTGCTTAGCATTCTTGTGTATAAGTTCTAAATCCATCTTACATAAACAAAAATATACAGCAAAACAAAAACATTTTGAATTCCTAGGAAGCATTGCATAACAAATAAATAGCCCTCAAATGCCAAGGAAAAATATAATTGTCTAAGGTTACAATATAGCACCCAAGATCCAGAAGCACAAACTTGAAAATTTCTTTGGAAAATCAGCATATTCAACAACACTCATATACACAAGATGTTAGTTGAGTTTACAGAATACAGAGTAAGATACATGCACAAAATTTGGATAAGACTTTGTGATTCCCGAGACCAATGCTTATATTGAAGGAGGAATCAAGCACACAATTAATATGTAAATATTGAGAGAGCTATTATTTGTTTGCTTTTGCTTTGTTTTTGTTTTTTTAATTTAAGGAACTTAGTCAAAATAATGGCATAACAAATTATAAATCAGAGAACTCAGTAAGCATATACTCTATGGAATATACTTAGATTTGACAAAGACTGAAGGGGAAGTAAAACAAATAAACCACTACATTTTTTAATAAAAATATCAAACAAAACCACCAAACAAATATGAAAAAATCTGATGAAAAGAAAATCTTATTTCCAGAACAGTCATTTTAATAATACACAAACATCAGGTTTTTTTTAAAAATCACAAGACAAGAGCAACAGAAAGCGCAAAAGTAACAAAATGAAATAATCAAAACTAAATATAAACATATAATATTTTTTTCATTATCCTTTACATAAAATTTCTGAATCAATTTGAAGAAGGAAACTCTGAGAAATAGATTTAACTTAGATTTTTAAATACTGATGAGATATTTTAAATAATATATTGAAAAATAATGATTTTTCAAATGAGCCACAATTTCTCTAAATATTGTAATATTTATTTCTTTACTCATATAAGAGTAAGTAAAAAAGTACTGCTACTAGAATTTCAGTTCATACATTCCAGATTTATTTTCAATAAGACATGTAACTGTGATTAATGAATGGCCACAGACAAATTATTCAATTGCATTAGGTAAATCTGTTACACAAGATCTATTTAGTGTTGAAGAGTAAGGATATTGCCTTGAGCTACAGGTAGTATTATTTGGATTTTTTGTGCTAATATAAAATATCAACATTGACCCAGACACACACATACTGGAAGAACATCATTCTAATTTGTTACCATTTTTTACTTTCAAATGTATATTACAGATCACTAAATGAGACCATTTTAATGGTCTCACAGCTATGCATTTTATGGATGTTTTATGACTGTTTATTGTATTTTTCACTTTTAACTCATTCCAAATTTGCCCCTATAAACATATTTGTGAATAAATTTGTAACTATATGCAAGATTTATATTACTTTAGTTGCATTATTTATGATAGCTGTTTTGAAACGGAATGGTTAAGTGAGACTTAAGGTAGATATCTAGAAAATGTAAACTCAATCAACTAAAAAATCAATCTGTACATATATAGGAAGAAGGAATACAACACTTAGTAAGTACATACAGCAGTAGAGAGTCCTCAGTTCAACTCACTTTCCAGGAACAGTTAATATATCGGAAGTTCTTCAACTGGAGGACTAAGGTCTAAGGTCTAAGGTCAAGGAAGCAGTTGGTGGAGTCTTCCCTCAGGCAATGCAGGCAGAGTCTGCACACAGGCAGCAAACAGTAGGATGGATCAGCAACAATCAAAAACTCAGGAACTTAGTGGAGCAGTGCAAGGCTGCAAGCCTAAGCCTTACCAGCTTTAAGCTCAAGTGAGGCACCAACAGCAGTGTGCAGGGCTCAGAGAGCGTCAAGCTCTAGTAACAAGATCAATGGACTAGCTTGACCCACAGAGAGTATAGCTCACAAGTTGAGGCAGAGAACGAGCTACAGCAGCAGCATGATTGTCTGATCACCAGAGAGCAAGAGAAATAAGGGTGGACTTTGCAGGGCCATTTATCTCTTTGTCCTCCAATGAAATTGCAACCTGATAAATCTCACATGTTCTGATTGGCCAGGTTTGTACAATAAAACCAACTATCACAGTCTGAGTTGTGTTTTGTTATACACTGGGTGACTGCACCAGGTAACTGATTCCAGCGCACCTAACAGCAACAACACTTGCTAGCGTTCCTAAAGCAACAACAAAACTAACAACAACCACACCAGCATATAGAGATATAAAGGAGTTGGAAAAATTCATGGAAAAATTTCATTATCTTTCAATTTAATTTTCTGTGAAATTTTAAAAATCATTTCATTCTCCAACTCTCCATTTTTCCACTTGAGCCCTTGATATCAGCTTTTCATCCTTTCCTTTCCTTCTTCCCTATGCCCGCTTCCCTAGCAACCCTCAATACTTTATAAATCATTATTATTTTGTCATATCTTATACTACCCTACATCTCCCCTCACCCACTCCTCTGCTGTCCATCCTTCAGATAGGAGTTTATGTGTAGATCCTTGTAATTGGCTCCCCCTCTTTACCCCACCTTCCCTCCACCCATCAGGTAACTTCACTCTCACTACTTGTCCTGAGGGGTTCATATGTGCAGGGTTCCCTGTAAATTCATTTCCCATCTCTACCAGTGTACCTCTTCCAGTCTAGGCTGGCTTAAAAGGTAGAATTGGGATCACGATAGTTGGCGGGGCGGGCGGGGGGGGGGGGGTTTAGAGTGTGGAAGCATTCAGAAACTAGAGGAAAGTTGGATGTTACATCACTACTTCACTACACTTGATTGGCCTGTCTCCTTCCCACAGCTCTTTGGTAAGGGGATGTCCAGTTGCCCACAAATGGGCCTTGGGTCCCCACCCTGAACTCTCCCTCATTCATAGTGATGTGATCCTTGTTCTCTGATGCTTGATAGTTGCTCCCCTTGGCATCTCATGGTCACACAGGCTTGTTTGCTTCTTTCAGGTGGGCTTTGCTCTTTCTATACTAGATGGTCACTTGTTTATCTTCAGGTCTTTAGAACCCCAGACACTTTATCATTTGGTATCTAGGCTCCATCAGCTTCCTCCATTCTGCTTACCTTTGCACCCATTTTTTGTCAGTGATCATATGGGGAGGGTGGGCACATAATGATATGATTTTTGTTCCCTGATGCCTGATACCTGATTCTTTCCACACCTCATGGTCACAGAAGCTGGTGTGCTTCCCCCATACTCGGTTTTGTTTCTCCTGAACTATGTGGCCACTTGCTTCCTCTCAATCTTTTAAGACCTCAGACCCTACTTCTTTGGATGTCCGGGCACCATCAACTTTCTTCACCACTCCTGCTCATGCCCCCACATGTCCTCAGTGATCATCTCAGGAAGGTAAGCATACAGTGATAAGGTTTTGTCTTGCCTTATGCCGAGAGCTCATCCTTTTGACACCTCATAACCACATTGATTGGTGTGCCTCTTCCTTGTGGGCTTGCACACTTCTCAGCTAGATGGTTGTTTTTTTATCTTCAAGTTTTCAAGATGCTATATTCTTTGATACCTAGGTACCATCAACTCTCTTCACCACATTTTCTTATATACCCAGTGTACAAGACTTCAGTGATCATATTGGGAGAGTGAACATCATGGAATACCAGAATACTGGAGCAAAGTGTTCTTGCAATGAGGGAGTACCTGCATGGGGGCCCAAGGGCCATCTGTTAACCTAGTACTAAACCTATAAATACATGTACCTGGATTTATTTACTTATGCACATGCCTGTGTTTAGACTTCTGCAAGTGTCTTTTGCCTTCTAGTTCTTTTCGCTATTTCCTTATACCTTCCTCTTGTCCCACTCTCCTGCTCAGCATTCATTTGCCTTTCAGTTCTTCCTCTCAGTTATATTAACCTTCCTTAAGCCCTACCTTGCCTCCGACATCCTCCTCACCACTCTGGACCCCTTTTTGTTCCCCCCATCCTTGAGGCTGTCTTTGTCCCCTCCCTCCATCTCCTTCTCCATCTCCCCTAGGAACCGTCAGTCCAGTTGTTCTCGTCTCCTGACTGTCTATCCAGGAGTGCTCCTTTCTGGATTTGGTCCATTTTGGGGGTACAGACCACATTGCTTCCACACCATGTGACACATAAAATGTCCTCTGTCACTGTCTGCTTCAGTAGGGAGACAGTGCGACACGTTTTGATATTGTTTGTGAAGTCCCCTCTCTGACTCATTAAGTCCCTGCAGGGGCATAGTCCTCTGAGCATTGTGGGCAGGGATCGGACCAGCGTGGGGACAGCTCTCTTTCTCTCCCTCCCTGCCCACCTGTCTCCATGTGGGTGTGGCATGCTGGCCCCTCCCCCTAACCTGGTCTCTGCCATATCCACTTCCAGGGAAGTGGGTCAATCTGACTCTAGTTGTGTCCGACCCTATAACTCTTTCTTTTCATGCATCCGTCCATGTGTCCATGCTGTACTCATAGTTGGGTGTTTCATGGTAGGGTCCGCATGCTCACTCCAGCTTCTGTGGAGACAAGACCAATACTCTTCCCCTGAGTGGGTTAGTACCCTGCTACCCCCATTATCTTTTCTCTTGCTAATCCCCCTTTTCTCCCTGCCTGTTCTGTCATTCCCCCATTAATTTGTTGTACTCAGCATGTACCTCCCTGGATTTGGTCCTATCTCTTCCCCTTTCCCGAAGTTTCAACCCAACTGTTATGATATAAGAGACTTCTCTTTTATACCTACTGTGCTGGTTACACTTACCTCAGAGGACTCATGCTGAACTTCTTTTGTGATTGACTGACTTCGCTTAGCATAAATTCCTCCAGCTCTTCCCATGAGAAGATGTGTTTCATGCGTCATCAGTGCTTTTGAGTGAAGCATAGTATTCCATTGTGTGTATGTGCTAGTTTGCTGATCCGGTCATCTGCTGATGGAAATTTATATAGTTTCCAAATCTTGGTGATTATGAATTGTGCTGCAATAAACATTGGAATGCATGCCACCAACTGGTTTATTTCTTACCTTGTCCTTCTGTGCATATATCCAGTAGAGGGATAGGTGAATCATCTGTACGCTTTTTAAAACGCCTTCATTTTTTGTCCCTTTTAATTAATGAATTTATATTTTTTCTACTCTTAATGATAGTAATTGCTAGCAACTTCAAAAATTTGATAATAATTTATCTTATAATAATTATGACTTCTTCAAACACTTTGATGCTTATAAGAATTATGACTTATTTTAAACATCAATAAAGCATAGAACAGTTCTCTATCTCTTCTGTTAGCTAGTCAGCAAATGGCAAGGGTAGAAGTGATCAGTGGGTGGGAACTAGCAGGAATCTTAAACACAGAAGAGAGGAGCCAGGCTTCCTCACAACCTCTCCCTCACAGAGGAAGGAGAAGGGCAGAATAGACATCATTCCCTTATCGATAGACATGAACAGAGAGATCGGCGATAATGGACTGGCCAGGGGAAGATAGACAAGGGAGTCATACAGCCCCCAGAGAATAATAGACTCTGCACATTTGATTCTGAGGAAATTACAAGAATAGGGAATGCAGTCTTACCTGTCAAACTGATGAATCACCCCTTACCAGAAATGGGGAAGGCAGAGGGCAGATGCCACTAAACAAACCTGCCGTGCTGTCTCCTCCTACCGGATGGCCTGGTTTCTGTGTTGCTGCCGTGGCGCCTCTCCTTTGGAAGAGCCAGCAGTGTGGAAATCTGCCCAGAAAGGGATCACAGTACTCTAATAAAAGAGCAAAGCTTGAAGTCTGGCATAATCGGTTGATAGTGTGCCCGGTGATGTGTTAGGTAGCTAGATTTAGGGACGCGTGGGGTTGTCTCCCCAAGGTCTGCGAAGATCTACATCGAGGGATTAGAAGGAAATGAGGCAGCCTTTAGACACCTGTGGGGGGACCCAGGTTGAGCAGGCAAAGTCTGGGACCCTCTGGGCCCGGGTGATACCAATACCTAGGGCACACTCACCTGAGGTACATCACAGCTGGGCCTACCTCTCAGACCGCGGACTCATCCAATACCTTCAGGCAAGCCTGCTTCAGCCCCGAGACAGGATCAAAGAAAGGCGGGGAGCCTGCCCCAGTGCATTTTCTTTCTGACTTGCTCTCTTGGCCTTTGGGCTTCCCAGTCCTGCGCGTGTGCGTGCTCTTTTTCACGTGGTGGTTGTGGTTGTTAGTGCCCAGGGGTGAACTCCAGCATGGCTTCTGCGTGGCTTGAAAACACTTTCTAGAAATAGCGTGTTCAGTCTGTAAAACTGGGACCTTTCCTGTCCTTCATAAAAACTCACTTGATCCTACTCTCACCATCAGAGGCCAGTAATGCCCCCCCCCCAAAAAAAAAAAAACTCACTTGAATGACAAAATGTGCTTTAGCATGAATTATTTCAGTATGTGAAACCAAGAAGCAAGGCACACCCTACTCCAGAAACATAGCATCTGCCTATCTGAAAGGAGGAGGGACATTCCCAAAGACCAGACAATAGCAGAAGACTCACCAGTCAGCCATTGAAGGGAAGTTCACCTTGACCCTGTGTATAAGGTCCAACATTAATTTTTTGCAGGGCCTTTCAGACAGCTAAGCTTCCTTTGTACTTATTTTCTAATATATCCCTTTCAATAAACTCATTCTTTTTGCTCAAACTTTTTCTGTGATGCTTGTCTGAATTTTGTCCCTAACCGGAAAACTTTTCGGTGAGCTGGAAAAGAACAGAGGAGTGGAGAGAGATTTGAAGCTCTAATGCTCTTCCCAGTGGCATCTTCCAAGACAACTTTGAAGTCAGGAGGACCACTTGTTATGAAACTATGCCTATTATATGCTATCAGTTGTCTCTGTCCCATTAAAACACCTTTCATTTGCCAACACTTTGTGTCTTGTTGTGCCAACAGATGAGACTAACTGGGTGCAACATCCAGAGAGTTATTGGTGTCACTGAATGGAAATCTAAATCCAGCAGTCTGGCGGGTACTTGGGAGGCATTTTCAGTATTTTGAGTAATTTGCATGGGCCACATACTTTGGGGTATAGCAGGTACTATGGGATTAAGTTAGACCATGGGATTTTGAAAATATGAAATCCAAGGCAGGAGATTTGGTGGTTAAGAGGTTGGAATGTTTAAAAGAGTTGGTCAGAATCCAGGAGAAAATGTGGAGCAAACTAAACTCATTATCTTCTCTGAAGTAACCATGTTGGTGGGGGCAGAAATTCATGCACGTGGAAAGCTGGGTTCATAATCTTACTGAAGGAGCATAAACTGCCAACACATCACCTCCCTCATGAAGGACTCTATCAAGAGAGAGATAATGCTCAATGCAATGGGTATGGAACCACTCTAAAAAAGATCTGCATATCTGAGCATAAGGGAAAAGGGTAAACTAAAAGGTGTAAGTGGTTTTGTGCTAAACATTTACAATAAAGGCTTCCAAATATATTTTTGGAGGTGAAAACTTACTGTCTAAAATGAGCACATTTTACTTATGTACATTGTATGTAATATTCAGAAGTGAGGAAAAACAGTTTCTAAATGATTGTGGTTTGCACACGCTGAACTCAGGAAACTGATTTTCCTCAAACCACAGCCTGCTTGTTGAAATACAAAAGCTCTATGTGGAGAATGGGAAAAAAAGGGTGGGTGGGAGCATGGTTCTACATGAGGCCACCCTCAGCCTAAGAATCTTTACTTTTACAGCCTTTACTTTACTTTACTTTTACTAAAAAGTAAAATTTTAGTAAAATTTTAGTAAAATTATCTGCAGATTGAGACTGCCTTTCATGTGTAGACTGAGTTACAAGTCATTGTCAACAAAATGTTTTGTATTTTCTTGTGTGCCCCCTTCCCCATTATTCCCACCCACCCTGTTCTGGAGCAGTGACCAGTAGATGGCCCTCCAGAGTCAGGGGTGGGGAGGAGGCAAGATAATTCTGATTTCCTGAGACAAGTTTGTGATTATGTGAGGGGTGCACGGTGTTGGAATGACAGTGTCTATGGGAAGATGTCCTTTCAAGGAAAAAGCTACGGCATTCAGTAAGGAAATATTCACTTGCTTACGGGAGCCATGTGGCTCCTTGAAGAAATGAAGTTGGGGAGGAGGATTAATGCAGAAATGGACACATTAAAGGCCACTAAACAGTGCTGTAAGTCACATCAGAAATAGGGTAATGTGAGCAGATTGCCTGGGGAAATGGCCTGGCACACAGCTGGCAAGTGAGACTGATGCTGATAATTTATGGCGGGTAAGGTTGTTTTGGAAGTGGAATTTTCTGAGGGATACAGATGTTCAGTGTGCTATGTGAAATTCAGAAATTCAGATGCTGTGCATTTGTTTGAGTGAGGAACATGTATTTCTATGGCCACATTCAATGGAAAATATAAACACCTCTTGCTTGCATCAGGGTGATATAAAGAGCTGCCTTTGCTTCTACCCAACTGATGGTTGGAACTCATCAGTCACTTGCAGAAAATGATCATGGTCATCCACTTCCGAAAAGATTATAGTCTTGCGATTCCTAGAGAGGAAGTTTGACTCTGTCCTAAAAGGTCACTGTGAGTCAGACCGATTTAATTCAATGGCAATGCTTCCTTTTTTGACTAGTAGGTGACAAGGGAGAAGTCCCATGAGCTAAATGGCTTTTCTCTAAAACAAAATTGGTCACCTGCCTGAAAATTCAAGTGGCTGCCTTGCTAACTTGGACCCCTATCAGTATGCCAGACAACAGGCCAGATTCCAGGGTGCCACAGGACCATAGCTTTCAGGTTTATAATTGTGTGTCCCTGTCATTTGTGGAAAGGCTAGCCAATCACATGTGTGAGAGGACCAGTAGTGGCCATCAACCTCAAGACCAGAGATAGGTTGCTTCACAGCCAACATGGGCACAGTGCTTAGTACAATGAGCTTTACCTAGCGTGACTCGCAGTACGCATTTTTACTAGTGAGTGAGTTGCTGGCAATGGACTAGATGAAGGGTCTAGAGTCTCAAAAGAAGACTCTTGGACAATTAGAGACTCTCTTGGGTGGAACATAATTATCTTGGCCAATCTGAGTAGCTGTCTGATTTGTATGTCACCCACATTGCTGCCCATTGTTAAGGGCCTTATGGGACTCAAACTTCACAGAATCAGTCAACCAATAATGCCTGATGATGGGTCTGGGAAAATGAAGGACAAAGGGTATTGTCAATAGGCGGAATCTGGAGGCCCCAAGTCCTGAAAAACACTAGGCCAGATGACTAGTACTTATTGAGTTTGGGGATGATAATGGTGGATTTTAAGGATGTTACAAGCCAAATGTGCCAATCATCGATATATTAGGATACTAGAGAGTTGTTTTGATTATTTCCATACACCTCTGAAAAAGAAAAATGGCAGGAATATACACAGAGAAATGGAAGAATGGAAGTATGGCAGAATGAGGCAAGATCTGTGAAGGAGAAATGCATGAAGGCTTTTTTGATTAAGGCTAAAGGACTGGAAAAAACTTGGGTTGTTTCCCTTGTTTGCCAGGGATTTCACATTTGCTTAGCTAGATTCAACAGAGTAAAGACAGATCTTTCACAGGTTTCTGTCATTTGGATTTTTAATGGTTGAGGGAGTAATTTATCTTTGTAGTCAAGCTAGCATATGAAATAAATATACTTTAAGGGAAAGAATTATGGCACAGCTGTCTTTTGTATAAAGTGGGCAAAATATTTTTCATGACAAAGATGTAATGAGGAGAACTGCTCTGATACAATCTTGGGGTCAGTCTTACCTGGACAAATGACAAATGACAAGATTTTTTTTTAACCAGCTGTTTCCAGATAATGAGTTCTCAGCACTACATGGTTATGTCTAATTCCTGAGCTATCTTATTAAATCTAGGTAAACATTCATCAGTGATGTTTTTACTGTCTTTCCAGAAGAACGTGTGACTCTGATAGAAAACTTTCTTAACTAGTTCCTGAAATCAGTCATTGTAAACCTCAGTATTCAGTTATCCAATAGAAGTCCATTCCCTCCTCTAATACCATCCTCCTTGTAACCTCAACCAAAGACTAACCAATCAGACTGATTTGTTAAATTTGTATATATTTGGTCTCTAAACTATTAGAACATTTTTATTCTTCAAAGCAATACATTCTTATTTGAGTTGGTGTATTTCTGTATTTAAATGTATTTTCTCTTTCTTTTCTTGGAATATATCTTCCAAATTTAATTTTAAGAACCATGTAAGATTTGTTCATCTAAACACAGCAGAGTGATTGTATGCATAACTGGAACACAAATCCAGCTTCTCATAACACAGGAAGGGAAGAACTCCATTTCCATGAGTATGGAGAGTGGAAGGGATTATTACTGATTACTGATGTTTCTGTGAGGATTATATTATTTCTATGAGAAATAATGCGGATTATAGTGATGTACTTTTGTCAGGAGTACTACAACCTGACAAGACAATGTCAGGCAGTAACATTGGCATAAAATCAAACAGATTTTGGGGTTGCCATGTAGAACCATAGACTTCATTCACATCTACTGAGTCTTTGATGCTTATTGTCTTTTTTAAAATTATTTTTTGGGAGGCATGTACAATTCTCGGGTGGTCATGTACTTGATGTCAATTTCATGATTGGGATGTAGGGTGGAGTCTAGTCTCTTAATCTGGAGATAGCCAAAAGGCCTCGTGTGGACATGACTTTCTCCTGAGAATTCTGGGAAGTCTTGTGGTATTTCCCAATTGGAGTAGAGAGACTTGACTCAGTCTCTGAGATGATGAACTTCTGACAAGACGAGATGAAAGCATGCTAAATAATCCTGATTCCTGGAGAATGGAGGAGCCAGAGAAGAGGCTGCATGGGCTTGCCCTGATGGAACCACATCTCTGGGCCTGGAGAAGTCTTGTGGAGATTTCTGCCAATAGTGAGATACTCAGGAGGCCATGGGGAGATCCCTGCAAGCGCTGAGATGCTTCTAATGCCACCGGACACACAAGACTCTGCACCCAATTGCCTATAATTGTCCTAGTTTCATCGCACATGCTTTGTAAGTCAGGAGACTTTTTAGACTGATATCAGACATATGGGCTAATATTGGACTTAGGACTTTGGAATGAACTGGGTTGGGATGTTTTCTCAATGTTCCATTCCTTTCCCTTATATCCGTTATATAAACCTTTCCCTTATATCCATATGCGTGCCTATGAATTTGTTTCTGTAGTCTACCTGGGCTAACAAAAATTCTTATCACAATTTATACATCCTTCCATTGTGTCAAGCACATTTTTACACTTGTTGCTCTCATCATTCTGAAGATATTTGCTTTCCACTTGAACCCTTAGATGCTTAGTCTTAAACTATATTGGCATACCACTAGCCTGACCCACCTCTCCACCAATGTGACAAGATGGAGACAAGTGCAAAATCACAATTGTGGAAAGTGCCTGTATGAGTCAATGCCTCTGTGTGGTAAATCTTACCAGGACATATTGATCACTATACCAAAGGAGAACCCAGGTTGGACAAGGTTCATCAAGGCTAATATACCCAGACCACATTACTTATTATAGACAACAAGTTATCTGACTTTTCCTGTTTGAAGTTTTAATTATGATTTTAGTACTTGGTTATGTACTGGGGAGAGATCCTGGGTAAGCTCAATACTCTAGGCAAGTCTGTTTATATTAGACATATGCACATGTCTAACTCTTGTATGGATTTTGTTTTAATTCAGGCTGCTAACAACCACATAGGACCACCTCCATCCTCATATCTGAGGGAGCTTATGGACCTATAACATTCACCTTGCCAGAACAAAATTGATAACAGACACATAATGACCTGAGATCAAGCAATTTGTTAAACAATTTCAGTAGTTATGGTCTTCTCCATTCATTCCCCAATTGGAATTTATAGGTTTCAGATGCAACCCCTTCCCATATCACCTATCCCACCCACCCCACCTTCTAAAAACAAGTTAGACTGAAATAGCATAATTCTGGTCTGGCTAGAATTTACCTAACAGTGGGGAAAACTGCCCAGTGTCTCCTGCCATGAGATAGATAACCACTGGAGTACAAAAATGTCTGAGAAAAGATTAGTTTTCTACTTGGGGGAGCATCACTGGCCTGTGAAGAGTTTCATTCCACACCAATAGCTGTAGATCCCAGGGAGAAGGCTTACAATGGAACTTTCTTGGTCCATTGTCTACAGTGAAAAGTGAAGGCAGATAATTTCCTATCCCTGCCTGTTTTTGAGCTTGCAAACTACTCATCATAAAATGCAATCCCCGTTGTACCCTGTTTATTGTCTCTAAGTAATTAAAACAAATTTGATTTGCCAACACTTTATGTTTCCTATGTATGCTCTGACTGATCAGTTAAATGGTAGAACATTCATGGAGTTTTTGGTGCCACTGGGTGAAATTATCATCCCAGAAGTATGATAGATACTTAGATTACAGAAATTGCCTCTAAGAAACACTTTATGAGTAGTTTATGACCCATTATAAGAATATAGTTCAATAATGTTTACAAAAATCAGAGTTGAATAATTCAGATTTATAACACATATACCACTCTAAAAAATTCCCTCATGCTTGTTAAAATTTCCTTCTTTATGGTTTCCAGTTCTACAGAGCTACAGATTTGAATTACTTTTATATATTTACTGTGAAATCAATCATCACACAATCTTTAATATTTTTTTTAAAAAGTAATATGATACCAACAACTTTGCTCACCTTTATTTTAATTAAATTTGTTTTGGCTATTATTGACCATTTTAATAAAATTTTGTAGGAGTCTTTTTCTGTAACTGTTAAAAGGCCTGCTGATTTGGTGTGTGTGGGGGGAATGAATTAGTTAATAGAACACTATCTGAAGAAATAGTGCCTTAAGAATATTGTGTCTTTTGATCCACTAAAAAGATATATTTTAGCTAGATATTATTTAAATTTCTTAGCAGTGTGATATAACTTTAATGCACCTATATTGTACATATTTGGTGAAATCTACCATATTTCAAGTTTACTGTGCCAGTGTAGCTATTGTTCCATGATTTTAATTTTACTTGTTACTTTCTAAAATGGATAACTTATCTTGAACATATAACTTCCATCTCATTAATTTTGTTTACTTGTTGTCAAAACTTTTGTAAAGTTTTTAGAATTTTTTCATAGATGATGATGACATCAGTGAATAAAAGTTTTACTTCTTTTTTCTGATTTTCAAAATTTTGATATTCTTTTTGTCATATTTCTTGCTAGAATCTCAAATATTATGTTGAATAGAAGTGTCAAAAAATAAATATTTGTCCTTTTGACAATGTTACAAGGAATACTATAGTCCTTTATCCCATTTCCGTCTTTTCAGTTGAGGATCTGCTGTCTCACAGTGGCCATCGTGTTTAGAATAAGAAACACAGAATGTCCTCCTGTTTACAGTGATTGATATGCATAATCACTTCTGCTTGTGGGCACAATTTCACAGGCTAGTTCTAGGATTGAAATAATACACTGAATTTTGAATTTTGAGCCATAGGTTTCAGAGTATTTCTTCTCAACTCATGACTCAGCTAACTGTGCTCTTTTGTCATTGTTAGGGACCATCGAGTGGGTTCCACTCATAGTGGCCCTGTGCACAGCAGAATTAAATGCTCCTTGGCCTGTGCTTTCCTCGCTATAGTTCTCATGTCCATGGGTGTAGCCTTGGTGCTGATGCATCTTCTGGAAGTCCTTCTTCATTGTAGGTACCTCTCCATGTTATCAATCATGTTGGTCTTCTCCAGATACTGGTCTCTCCAAACAACATGTCCAAAGTATGGACCACGAAGGATTGTAAATATGTGAGATGAAGTCTTGCAATCCTTGCCCCTACAGAGCACTCTGACTGAAATTCTTCCAATTCCTCCAAGACAGATCCGTTAGTTAGTTTAGGGTACTTTTAAATGCATTTATCCTTCTTCAATCTTCCTCATTCAATGTCCAAATTTCACATGCATATAAAGCAGTGGAAAATACCATAGATTTGGTATTGTGGCCAGGTGTCCAATAGTCTTCAAACTAACATGCTTGCATTTTATACTCTAAAAAGGGCTTGTGCAGGAAATTTCCCTAATGTAAAGCATCCTTTGATCTCCTGGCTATTGATTCCAAGACCCTTCATACTGGGTCCAAGCAAGACAAAATCCTTGAAAACTTTAATCTTTCCCAAATGTATCGCAATGTTACCTATTGGTCCAGTAACAGAGATTTTGATTTCCTTTGCATTCAGCATTAATCCTGAAAGCTGCAATCCTGATTTTCATCAGCAAGGGTTTCAAATTCTCTTTACTTTAAGCAAGCAGGGTAGTATCACTTACATATTGCAGGTTGGTAATAACTCGTTCTTGAGTCCTGATGCCAACTTTTTCTTCAAATAACCCAGTTTCTCTAACGTTTTACTCAGTTTACAGATTGAATAAGTATGGTGAAAGGATACAACTAGAGTGCACACTTTTAAACCACTCAGAAATCTCTTCTTTTGTTCATACAACTGCTACTTGGTATAAGTATAAGACCTACAGGAGAAAAATGAACTTTTCTCAAAGCTATTCATAGTCTGTTTTCATCTACCTAATCGAATGCATTTATATAATGAATAGAACACAAGTAAACATCTTTCTAGTATTCTCTGTTTTCAGGAAAGCCACATCTGATGTCAGGTATAGTATCCCTTACTCAAAGTCCTCTTCTGAATTCAGCCAGAACTCCGGCAGCTCCCTGTCAGAGTAATGTCACAAACATTGAAGCATGTTCTTCCGAAAATATTTTACTTGCATGTGATACCAATTATATGATTTTATAATTTGAGAATTCTGTTGGGTCACTTTTCTTTGGAAATGGTACAAAATTTGGTACAGTCGCAGTGGTTGTGTGTGGGACTGCGAGCCACAAGGTTGATGGTTCAAATTCAATAGTAGCTCTCCAGGAGCAGGGCTGAGCTTCCTACTCCCACCAGGGCAGTGATGTGGGGGAAAAAGTTCTTACAGTTAACTGGTCAAGTAATTCCTTTCCAAATTTCTTAACATAGACAAGTGACTGTTTCTAGTGCTTCACTTAGTTTATGTTGAAACATTTCAACTGATATTCCACAAATTCCTGAAATCTTGTTTTAGGCTAAAGTTTTCGGGGCAGCTTGAACTTCTACCAATACCATTGGTTTCTCTGAAATTTTGGGATGGTGTGTTAGTCTGGATAGACTAGAGAAACAACTTCATATATGTGCTTATGTATATAAGGAAGAGGTTTATAGACAAGAGGAATTGAACCTTGAGAAAATATCCTAGGCCAGTCCTGATAAATTCTGTAAGTCTTACATTAGCCCATTTGTCTGACAGCAATCTATATAGTCCTTCAGACTCACGAAGTACATAAAATGATGCCAAATGCATCTTGGCACTGGCAGGAATCAAGAGTGGTTTCTCTAGGTACAGGTTTCTTACTGCATAAGGGTCTTCTGGATTCTCCTCAGGCATGTCTCACAGGGAGCCAGCCTTGTCAGTTCAGTCCATATTCCTAGATGATAATTTTTATGGATACATAGTGTCATTAATTTTTGTCTCAAGCACAGTGAGTTCTTTAGATTTAAACACATAGTTTTATGAGGAGTGCAAGAAAAGTTCTATATTATTTTAATAGTTTTATTGGTATATATTTGGCATATCTTACAATTTAATAATTCAATCATATTAACAAGAATCCTGCAATCATCACCACAATGAATTTCAGAACATTTTCTTCCCATATTTATTTTTTTTGTGTGGGGGCATCACTGCCCACTGGTGGGAGTGGGGGACCCAGTCTCACTCCCAGAGAGCTGCTGCTGGCTTCGAACAGCCAAGTCAGGGGGCCGCAGTCCCGCACTCAACCACTATGCCCCCGGGCCTCAACCTTCCATATTTATTCTATATCCTCTTTTACCCCATCCTCCCCTGCCATGCATCGAAGTAATTCTGTTACTGTCTCTATAAATTTATCCAACCTGGATTTCGTGTACAGAAATCATAGAAAACAGAAACAGAATGTAAGCAAACAAAAAAGCACCAACCTTAATGACAAAAGAAAGACGAGCTCAATCATAAAGAAACCAGAAAAGATTGAAAAATGAACAAAAATCATGACAGTTTTACAATGGCTCAAAAGTGAGATCAAAGGAGAAGGTGCTCAATTTTAATGTAGCAGCATAGACTACGATTGATTTTACAATGCTTTCTGCCCAATAGCAAGGCTGTTAGGCTATTTTTATTTCTGTACTATGATCAGAGGGGATGCTTCAGAGGCTTCATGCACATGAGGACCCTGCAAGTGGATTTTGCATTTACACTACCATCCACAGCTTTCTGCAAACATCATGTTCAGATTTTAAACTCTGGGATTGTTTCTCCTTCCAGTTAGGATTTTATTATTCATAACCTTTGAATTGCACAAACTGGTGTGCTTATTCAATGTATAGTTCATGTATGCCTCACTAAGAAGACTGCTTGATTTAGCACAAGCTTTTAAGACCTTAGATACTATTCTTTCTGATCCCTGGGCACCATCTATTTTCTGTGCCATGCTTTGCAATAGCACCGATCTACAGTGATCTCTTCATAAGGCTGAGTAACCAGTGGGGCCATGTTATAGGAGTTAATTACACTTTGTTTGGGAGTAGGCTTAAATGTGAAATAGAAATCCACTCACCTATCGATGGTTTGTATACATCTCTGGTTCATTTTAGAGACATAATTATTATTTTATGATAGAGAGCATAATAAATCATCCTCCACCACCTCGTGGCATAAGTTGATTCTATTCATAGTCTACTTAATAGGTCCAATGGTGTACAATTTAAAACACTGTTGATGAAAGGAAATTATGCAAGTATGGACTGGCTTTTTAAATGTAAATGTGTGAACTATTTTCCATACATATTAGACTCTTAAGTGAGTAGACACTATACATTTGAACAATGGGAGTTGATGATAGGACAAAACTTTCAGCACATATCCAGAGACAAAAATTATGCCTAATAGACTAATACCTATTAAAACAAAGCAAAAAGAGTGTTGAAATCATAAATATATGGTAGACCATCATTCTTTGGCTATCTCTGGTTCTTATAGCTGTTACTAATGTTGATGTAGTAACAAAATTTAATTTTCTCTACATTAATTTTTAAAAATTCTTTAGTTCTCCTAAAAAGGGATATGAAATTCCATTTCTACATGTATTATTTTCAAACACATGGTTATAATAACAAAATACATAGACAAATATCAGACCAAATAAATATAGAATTTAAATACTCGGCAGTAGAAGAATGCAAATATTTGGGACATTTCTTAATATAAAGAAAATGCCATTAGGAGCAACATGACAGCTGATAGTACTGTAATACTAAATAGCACACCCATCACTCTGATTTTTCTTACATAATTACCCAAATGTTCAGTTCTTTTTTAGAAGATGCACAGACCAAGGGAAGTTTGTGTGACAACTAGTCAGATAGCTGATGACAATATTTTGGAAAAATTGTCTTCTACTATCACGGCTGGTGACTTCTGACCCAAGATTAAATAAAGAAGCATGATCTATCTATCATCAATCTATAATCTATGTATGTGTCATCTATCTATCTGTATATATGAAGAAATTCAACCAAGATATACTTGCATTTTTATTTTGGTCTTGCAGTTGAGAGAAAAAATATTTAAAAATAAATGGACACAATGACTATGTTAAAAATAAAATAAGCTTTCTCCTTTGTATCAATTTAAGCTACCAAAGTCAAAGTTCCCATAACTGACATCTGAAATGAGACTTCCATTTCACTAACAAAATCTCTACTCATTTATATGTAACCCACATATATGTGAGTAAATTTATACAAGACTTGAGATTTACAAAACATTTCGTAAGCACCAATAATATTGGAGGCTATAAATTGAAGGGTAAATAATAAGCCAAAAAATAAGGAGAGAAATCTGTATATTTGAAACAAGAATTATCAGGAGCTATAGAAAAATAAAAGAATTAGAGAAAGAAGAGAATATTTGACAGTATTCTTTTTCAATTAAGTAGTTGTTTTATTTAAAAATGCCCATTCAAATGACTGGCAATATTTAGGACAAAAATGAGTAGGCTAGCAACCAATAGTAATAACCCCATTAATACATGAAGAGTTCAAGAGTTCCACCACAAATTAGCCATATATAACAAAGATAAAATCATGAAAATAATTTCATGGCACTCAACACTTGATCAAATGTTTTTGATGTCAATTTAATACTTTATTTAAAAGTCAGTAGAATATATAATGGATAAGACACATACATAAATACAAAGCATTAAAGGTAAGAAATGTGCAGAGATTTATGGAAAATTCATAGACATTAAATAATACCTTTCAAAATCATTATCATTGAGATGGACAAATGTACTACCATGTGCAAGTAGTATTGAAATCCAAATACAAACTGAAAGTAAATAGTAGCTTACCTGAATCCAGGGCTGATTCCAGGGTAGCTAAAAAAAAAGTTAGCCTACAATTTGGGCCAAGGGAACTATGTTTACTCAGAAATAATGCTTAACTCTTTGTTTTTTTGACTATTTACTTGAAATGTTTTTGTTAGCTGACATCAAGTCGGCTAGAGTTATAATGAACAAGTATGGAGTCTTCACTGAAAGATATGTGGTAGCTATTTGTGAGGTAGAAGACCCAGGAATTGAACACTGATCTACAGAAACAAGGGGAATTTTTCCACTGAGCAATCCTTGCCGCTTACAAAAATGTGAAAAACATTGAAGTGCAGACTTGCAATTCTTGGAGTAAATGCTTTAAACATGGCTGTCCAAAGGCACAATCGGATGTTTCTGTTGATGATTTAGGTGCTTTTGAATTGATTCTTACACAAAGCAAGGCAGTACACAAGAGAATGAACTGTCTGGCCCTGTGTCATTTTTTGCAGTTACTGTTTATTTGTATCTATTACTGAAGTCACATTATAATGCCTTTTGTAAAGAGGTTGCCTCTTTTTTGCTGACCCTTTATGAACTGGAGATTCTACTACCCTTCCCAGTGACATTCTCAGAAATACACGAGGGCAGTTCAATTCTGCCCCAGAAAGTCATCCTGATTCCAGAGACTGTGGCTGGACTATGGGACGGGTCTCTGTTGATAACATTTTCAAGATGAGACAAAGTCCTAACACCATGTTCTAGAGAGCATTTTGTCTCTCCACTTTTCAAAACATGTTATTTGTTCTTAGAGAAGTTCACCATACTTTAAATGTTCTTTGCCAACTCCACAATTTAAATGGATCAATTCTTCTCAGGTCTTCCCCAATCAACTTTCAGGTGCAAGTTGATTGACAACATCATGGTCTGAAATAGACACATTTTAGCCCTCAATGAGACATCTTTGTCTCCTAACCCTCTAAAAAGTTGTTCTGCAGCAGATTTTTCTGTTTGCAATTACCTTTGAATTTCTTGATGACTTCTTTATCAGCCTTGATTTCTATCTGAAGCAAAATTAAATCTTTCATAACTTTTCTACATTCATTATGATGTTGTGTATTTGTCCAGTTATGAGAATTTTTGTTTTTTTAACATTGAGTTGTAATCCTTATTAAAGGCTAAACTAAAGCATTTCATGATTTAAGTGTTTCAAGTTATCTTGACATTTAGCAAGGAAAGTCGTGTTATTGAAATATCACAGGTTGTTAATAAGAATTAATTAAAGCCTGATATCATGTTCTTCTTCAACATTTTTCAACATAGAGATGGAATGAATAGTGAAGTGACACCAACTTGATATGCACATTTCTTGATATTAAATCATATTATCCTCTGATTTTGTCTGAAGAACTGGACAGATTCTGCATAGGTTCAGGCAAGTGTTCTAGAATTCCCATTCTTCACCAGACTTTCCATAGCTGGTCACAATTCCTGTAGTCAAATGGGGCTTCTTAGGTAAGAAGAAACAAGTAAACAATACTCTCTGTTTTCACAATAGACCAACTCATTTTTTTAAAATTTTATTTCTCACTCTATAATGTTTTCCAAATTCAGCCTTTATTTCAGACAGCTCTGCATATCTATATATCTCTCTATATATATATCTATATCTATCTATATATGTATGACTGTCAACTGACTGAGGTATAGTCAGCAAAATTTTACTTTCATGTGATACATTTATTGTTTACTAATTTCGCTTTTCTTTGAAATGGTCATATCATGGATCACTTTCAGTTAGTCTTTTTTAGGTAACTTCTTTAGAGATATCTTGGCAGAGACTAGTGCTTTGAGTGCTGAAACAGTTGGTTGAAATATTTAAATTGATACTTCTTCAATTCCAAGACTCTTGATTCTTGCTAATGCCATCACAGCAGGGTGACTACCTTTCTTCCAGGTAGTTAGTTTTTGATCATGTGCTACCTCTTGAAATTGCTCAATATCTACCAATTTTCTGTGGAAGAGTGACTCTGTATTACACTCTTCCTTTCTTTCTCTTGTTTCATTTTGTTTGTTTCTTTCTTTCATATTGCTTCATCTTTTTGACCATAGAATCACTCAGTATTACAATGTGTGATTTAACTTTTTTCTTTAGTTTTCCAGCTTTATGAATGGCAAAGGAGTTAGTACATCTTTCTGTTTAAACAGTCATTACCCATTTCATTATAATTCACTACTCTGTATTCTGAGTATACCTTTAACTTACTGTTTTAAACTCTTTTATTTCATCATTTATTGATAGGATCACTATTTGTCAAAACTGACTTGATAACAGAGAGCTAGTTCTTTGGAATCTCTTAGAGTGAATAGCCCCTTCCTGCTTCCTAGTCTACCTTTAAATGCAAGTGAAATTGAAATCTATCCATCCTGAGTGAATCTATTGATATTTGAATTATCAGAGGCATGGTTTTCAGCATCACAGGAGCATGCAATTCCCACAGTAAGATAATAAAATATTGAAGACACACGCACACACACACGTAGTTAATGGCATCTGTGTGTCTATAAGTGTGTGTTGTTATTGTTTTTCAAGTAGTGGTGTGGGTTAACTGGGCTAATATCTTGTTTGTTGCTGTTAGATGATGTGTTAGGCCAGATTGATGAGACACAAATTCAGTTGACACTGACATATGTACAAGAAATGATATTATATCAAGAAATAATTTTATATAAAGAAAACATCCCAGCCCAGTCCAGATCAAGTGCAAAAACCTGACATTAACCCATAAATCTGATACTAGCCCATAAATTTTTGTTCATTCTCAAGTAAAACATGCAATGATGAACGATACAGGACGATCACATGCCAGTAGATGAAAAGTCTTGTAGATCCAATGGTACTGGTAGCATCCCGGTGCCGTCTCTGGTCTCCATGTGTCTCTTCCAGCTCTCTGAGTGTCTCAGCATCAGGAATGTGAAGGAGAGAGAGAGTGGGACTGCATCCAGGGAAAAAAGAGAGGTATTCCCAGAATTCTTACTAGAAGGTAAAGCCCCCAAAGAGGCATCATCAGGCCGTCAGCTGATTGAAAAGCTCCATTCCTCCCTCACACTTACTTATCAAGTTGACATGAGATTATGAACCTACCACAGATGCACTCAATTTGCTTCCAACACTTGATGGGCTAACAGACAGCAGACTGAGACCCTGCAGGGCACTGCACCATCCTCACAGTCGTTTGTATTCTGAAGCCCACCATTGCAGTCACTGTGTCAGTCCCTCTCCCTGAGGGCTCAGTGGAATCAAATAATATTTTTTGTATATGTTTGTATGTTTTCATATTTGAGATTGTGTCTTGTTTCATATTTCATCATGACAGATCTGACCATTTCTAAAACTGTCAAACTGATATAATTCTTGAAGCTTTAAAGTTGTTTAAAGTAAAATCACCATCACTATTTATTTTGATAGAAATATTCTTGGGCAGCTCTCATTTTTTTGCATCTCAAATGTAAATGGATTTAATGTCATAAAGAAACATTTATTATTTTTATAATACACAGAGGAAGATATATTTATGACAGTAAGACTGTGTTGTCTCATTCATCTCTCTAACTTATTTTTCCCTCTCTCATTAAGCATAATAATTTCCTTTTGTGCATCTATGTTTCTTCTTAGATGATGCTTGGGATTCAAGCTATAGGACTGATACAGTGTGGTCTGTAGCATCCTCTATTTTACGGCATTCACGGGCATTCCTTCACCTGCCTTTTCTTTTCACTTATATTGTCCAAATGAATTATTTTTGTTTGAAGTATTTTACAGAAATATTTTAAATCTAATCATCAAAAGTGTTGAGACATGAGTTTTGTTCTGCATCATGAAATAAAAGCAATTAAGTTTTCTTTTTCTTTTTTCTTTTTTGGGCATCACTGCTCTCCGGTGGTGGGAGTAGGAAGCCCAGCCCCACTGTTGGAATTGAACCTCCGTCCCAGTGGGCCGCAGTCCTGCGCACAACCACTACGCCACCGGGGCTCAGCCCGGCAATTAAGTATTTTTATATTTAATTAATTTATAGTTTGAGCATCATCTTGTTGAGAAAGTAGGGCAGAAGACTTACTTTAATGTATATGTATTTTGATACAGTTTTTAGGCCACAAGTAAGAACATGATTAACTATGATATAAATAAAATAGTACGAACTGTTCTGAATTATGTATCCTGTATAAAAATGCAAAGAAAAACTGATAATCAGACTTAAAATTATTCTTACTAGAAAACATTATCAAGAATTAAAAAATTCAAAATGCATTTTATAAGAAAGGTAAGCATCTGCATTAAATGTTTGCATTAATTGTTCAATTAATAAAAATACCTTTTGTGCTAATTATAACGTTTGAGTTTACCAAAAAAAAAAAATACAAAGAAAAGTAAGGACAAACTAATAATTTAAACAACTATCTCAACTTCCCCTGATTACTTGGGTTAAATGAAAATATTTTCTGAAAAGTAAAATCTAAAAATATATATAATAAAGTATTAAATGATCAATGCTCATAAAGGTTGTAATAGTGCATTGTTCTCACTCAAAGCCTCTAAATAATTCACAATTATTCCTGAGATGCTTTCCAGGAGAAAGAAAGCTCAGTCACTCAAGGTTAAGTTTAGAGTCTAAAGTTAGATCTGTAGTTAGGAAAAGGAGCATGACCTAATTAATTACTTCACATGCATATTCAAATTGGCCTAGGTTAAATAACACCATCTGATACTTGTCTGTTTCTTGACACAGCGTTAAATTATTCTACCTGATTCAATGTCATTTTGAAGAATTGTTTCCTATATAATGCCTAAAAGGAAACAAAAAAGGAACTTAGCGCAACTCCTGAGGAATAAAGAAAGCAGGTTTGCTAGTTAGACTTTCATATGACCGAATCATCACACCACTAACACTGCTTGTCAGCTTAGGCTAAATCATGGGCATGTGTGTGTTCTTAGTTCAACTTTGGAAATCCTCTTAGACCCCACTTCATGTGTCTTATTGCTTACTGAGTAAATATGGGCATTCCTACCACAATAGTCCCCACCAGTTCATCTCTCTATGAATTATTTTCTATTTATGTTAAACTCTTTTTCAGTTCCCAGAGATCTAGCTATATTTATCTAAGCTTTATTACATGAATGTCAATGCTACTCTTTAATTTTGTATTTTTCTGATTATCATACTTGTCCCATCAAATTCTAGTTTCCTGCTGTTTTCAGTAATTCACTGATATGACTATGACTACTAAGAATTCATAAACAATACTGACAATTATAGCTGATTATCAGGATACAGAACCGGCAATCACACGTTAATATCAGAAATATTAAGGGCACACTTCTTTTATTCTAAGCATACAAGGAAGCCAGTCTTTGTTCTTTAGGGTTCTCAACTACATGGATCCTTATCCTTTGTAATGCTGGGTCAAAGATCACAAAGATCTTTTAGTGCTGATAAATGTCCAAAGGACACTTTGCTTTGCAATCCAGCCTCCTGCCTGAAGGTGTTCAGCTTTACTCATTCCATAGACAAGGAAGCACACCACTCTGCCTCACAGTCTCTGTGCAGCTCTCAGTTCTGTTCATAGTCTTAATGCTGTGGCCTCTGAAACATCTGTTGGGCTCGCATCTTCAGGCAGGACCTTGAAATAAGCCCTCAAGGTGTAGTAGGTTAAGTATTGGACCGCTAACTACAAGGCCACCTTGGAGTTTTACTCCACATATGACTCAACACTAGCAGTACTTCCATAGTTAATTGAAACATTTTAATTGCCATTCTGTCAATTCTGAAATTTTGTTTTCTAGTAATGCTTTCAGTGCAGCTTAGATTTCTTCTTTCAATGCCATCACTTCTTGACCATGTGCTTCCTCTTGAAATATACTTTACCTTTTGTGTTTGCAGTGACTCTGTACATTCTTTCCATCTCTGTTCAGGTTTTAGCATAATTTGATATTTTGCATACAGAGTCCTTCAAGGTTACAACTTGAATCCTATATTTCTTTTTTGTTCCTTCAGCTTTAAAGATCACATCCAGAAGTACACAGATCTACATGGAAGATATGTTGAGAACCAATGACTTCATATTTTCATATTATAGTGTAGTGAAGTTTTCTGTGCTGCCGTAATACAAATCTGTTGTACAAAACCATGGCAAAGTGTGAAATTGTAACGTTATTGCATTGAGGTACAAGTTAGTCCTTACTGAAAGCATGACATTTTCAATCCCAATGCATGTATTATAAGGCCTGACAGTTAATAAGGAGGGCTGGAAAAGAAATTATACATTTGAATTAAAGTGTTGATAAAGAATATTAAAAATATGATAAACTGCCAGTAGAACAAGCAAATTTGTATGGAAAAAATTACTGGTTTCTCTGTAGAAGTAGATCATTGATCTACAGGGAGAAGAAAAAAAAAAGAAATTTGTCTCAAGAAAATGGCTGACAAAGGTGAGGAATTGATCCCAGCTATATTCATCCTGGTTCCAAATAGCATATTAAACTGCTGTCTCCTGATTCATGTAGCTTTGAAGATGAATGAACCCCAGATAAACAGGAAAGCCATAAGCTACTAGCTTCAAACATAAATGAATTCAGAGTCAAGAAGCCAGATTTTTGAATAGAGAGGTGAATGAATCCCAAATCAGCAAATAAGATGGCAGGATCCTTTGTATTCTTAGATTTGGTAGTCAAAAAAACTGGGGTCAAAGAGTCAGATGCAAGCTCTAGATCCAGCAAACAAACAAACAAACAAAAGCTAGTATTTTCAGAGAATCTGATTATATAGAAAGGAGGCCACACCCCTGAGCATGTTTCCTTTCAATTGTATCTAGTCTGTGACCTGAGTAAGAGGATTTCTTTCCGCCTTCATCTGACCTGTGATCCACATAGTCTGCAGTTCGAAACCACCAGCAGAAGACCGCTGTTATACTCCCATAAACAGTTACAAGACTCACAAGAGTTTGATAGAAACTAATTTACAGGAATGTTGCATAAAACAATAATAATGATCTCTACCTTGGTAAGATGGATTAATTCTGGTAAAGAATTTTTTAAAAAAATTTTATTGGGGGCTCTTACAGCTACTACAACATTCAGTACATCATTTGTATCAAGCACATTTGCACACATGTTGCCACATACATTTCTAAACATTTTCCACTTGAGCCCTTGGTACAAGGTTTGTATGCAGGCCACTTTTACACACTCATTGCCATCATCACTCTCAAAACATTCTCCCTCCCTCCAGACCCCCATTATCAGCTCTCTATATTGCCCTTCCTCCCCCCCTTCCCCTTGAACCCCTAGTAATTTACAAATTATTTTTTTCATCCTGTACATTGTACAATGTGTCCCAACACTCACTTCCCTGTTGTCCGTGCCCCAAAGAGGAGGATGCACGTAGGTTCTCCCTTTCTATTCCTCCATCCCTCCACCCTCCTGGCATTACCACTCCTATTGCTAGTTTTGATGGATCATCCATCCTAAGTTTCCCATGTTTCCAACTACATTGTACATCTCAAGGTCTAGCTGGATTTATGTGGTAGAATTGGGGTCATGATAGGGGGTGGGAGGCAGCATGGGAACTGGAGGAAGGTTGCATATTTCATAGTCCTACCCTGTATCTTAACTGGCTCATCTCCTCCTTGTAACCGCTCTGCAAAAGGATGTCACCTCACCTATTGATGGGCTTTGGGTCACCAATCTGTACTCCCCCTCATTTATAATAATATAATTTTAGCTCATTGATGCCTGACACCGGATCCCTTCACCACCTCATGATCACACAGTCTGGTGTGCTTCTTACATGTGGGCTTTATTGCTTCTGAGCTAAATGGCGGCTTGTTTACTCAAGCCTTTCAGTCCCCAGGTGCTATATCTTTTGGTAGCCGGGCACCATCAGCTTTCTTCACCACATTTGCTTATGCACACATTTGTCCTCAGGGGTCATATCAGGAAAGTGAGCATGCAATGTTGTGCTTTTTAGTTCTTGAAGCCTGATATCTCATCCCTTTGACACCTCCTGATTCCACAAGCTAGTGTGCTTCTTCCATGTGGGCATTGTTGCTTCTGAGCTAGATGGCTGCTTGTTTACTTTCAAGCCTTTAAGTCCCCAGATGCTCCATCTTTTGACAGCCGGGCACCATCAGCTTTCTTCACCACCTTTGCTTATGCACACATTTGTCTTCAGTGATCATGTCGGACAGGTGAGCATCTCGGAATGCCAATTTAATAGAACAAAGTGTTCTCAAAGAATTTTTAATGGAAAGTTATTATTCAAAAATTGCTTATAATAATGTATTTCCCTCAGCTCAAAAGTTGCCTTTCCAATATCAAAAGCACAATTTTCTTCACAAAACTACTCTGTAAAATGCCACCACTTCTAACTACCTCAACATTATCCCTTTTAGCACATCTAAAGTGTACCTTATCTAATATAAGTTGTTCCTTCTCCTTCCTTGGAATATGATGCAGACGAATGTCCCATCAGGCATCTCATTCACATCCAAATCTTGAATCAATAAGTGCCCATCACTCTTCTTTTAGTAACCACCAAGTACTAACTTGATAGATAGAAATTTAAGACATGAATAGGATTTTCAACTTTGATCTACAATGCCTATTTAAAATTGCAGGAAAATAAAAAAAAATCATTGTGGTTGTTAAGTGCCATACTGCATAATGCACTTTTAAAGTAATATTTTGAATGATTGTGGCTGGTTGCAAATTAAAAAATACATAAGAAATGTCTTTATCAAAATAATTAATTGATATTAGTATAAAATAGCAAATCAAGATATTCTTTATTTTAAATTTAAAATTAAACTAATGAACTACATAAAATATCTCTAAAATCAAAAACATTTTTCTTATTCTCAAACTGTCTATGATTCTTATGGGCCAAGATTTTCTTAAGTATCACATTTAAAGGGGGAGTGAATGCAAAGAAAATGCCATATATTGATTGTTCCTCTGAGATTATCCATAGGTAATTTTTTTGCCATAAATTATTTTGCTTTTAAATGAGTTATTTTCATCAATTGGATATTAATTTGTAATTAAAATATTAACTAATCAACCAGACTTTTCATGCCAAGATGAATGCAATTCTCTTCTCAACCTGATAACTATAAAGTAATAAGGGGAGATTATTAGAACAGTTAACAGCACAGGGAATGTTTAATCATCCACTTTTCCTCTAATTCTTGAAAATTAGCAATATTTATTCCTCTCTGCTTTGGCATTTCTTTCCACAATTCAGTGTAAGAGAAAATTATTTATGCTTGTAGATAAGATATATTTTGGTTTTAACAGAGTATCTTCATTTGCATGTTACATATCTTAGAATGTTATTTTGCTTCTAGTAAAGCAATTTTATTAAAAGTATGCAGAATAAACTAAATCTAAGGGGAATTTTCAAGATGTAAAATTAGTCTTCTTTTCACAAAAGAGCATTAATGTTTGCTTAAGATATGTGCATCCTTAAAGCTAAGGAATTTGTTTTGATGATAAAATTTGAAAAATTTTCATCACTAAAAGGAAATTAGATGGAGAAAATTTATTTTTCTTAAATAATTACAATAGTATATTCTTCACATGCATCTACTTAAATATCTGCAATCTAATGTCATTACAAATGGATAATCTAAAGTGTGTTAATGGATCAAAAGTATACATTAACTATTGCATTGGAATTTAATATACAAGCAAATGCTTACAATATTTTTCCAACTATAAGTCATATGTCTTGATAATTGGGCCTCTTGATTTAAGTCATGCTAGCACTACATTATGAAAGTACCATTTCTACACTTGTATATTAAATAAATTCTGAAAATGATTATGAAGAAAACTCATTAAAAATTTTCATGTCAATGATAATTTCAAATATATATGTAGAAAACCTATCATAAAATATTATACTCTGCTGTTTTTATTTGAAATTTAGTAGATACACAGACCTATGTCATGTTAATCTCTTAAGACATGTAACCACATATGTTTATGTATGTATATGTGTAGAGCAAGAAGGAGGAGACTGGGTGGTGTAGTGGTCATGCATTGTGCTGTGATCCAACTGGTCAGAGGAAAACTCCCATGAAGAGTGACAGAACCAAAAACCCACAAAGAGTTGCAATCAGTCAACATTGACCACCTGACAGTGAGTTTATATGTGTGTTGATATGCATAGATGTGTGTGTGTTCTAAGTTCTCAGCTAGGACCTACAGGTGACAAAATGCCAGGCAATGGTTTTCAGATTGTCTTGCCTGAATGTTGCATGTGACATGGGGCCAGCTGGTCTATGTCTTGGAGCCCCAAGTCTCAAACATGATCCCTGGTGACTCCATCCTCTGTTGGAGATGGATCTTTTCTCTTTGCCAATGGGGTCCAGTTGAGCCCCCTTGGTCCCCTTACCTTGCGTCTATTATCTTACCACATTCTGACTAATGAGCTGATCTTCTCTGTGGCTGACTTAGCAGAGAAGGTTACCATATCTCTGCCTACTCTGGCTGTCATACAAGATAGACCAATGGTCAGCTCACCTAATGTATCATTTCCACTGGAAGCATCCCAGATATGTGCCAGAATCCTCAGCTCCATGTCCTCCAGGTAGAGGTGTCTGACCAAGATTCAAATCATATAACATCCTGTTTTACAGAACACACTATGGACATGTAATTACAATGTTCAGCTAAGTTATTTACAGAAACACAAATTTATGCATAAGAAAGAACTCTATATCAAGAAGTAATTTTCTATCCAGAAGGCATCCAGCCTCACTCAACTCAAACTCATGGGTACTACCTGAAGGTAGCATCAGCAAGGCTGATGGTGCAGAAAGGTGAAAAGTGTATTAGGGATTCCAAACACTAGTGGGTGTAGAGTTCTATGTATCTAAGATTAGTGGAAACATATTAGGCTACAGAAAGACCAGAGTTGGTTCTTAGGATCATTGACTGTAAAGGGGCTGACCCTAGAGGCAGACACAGAGTCCTAGCAAGCGAGAAGATGTTTTCATTACCTCTCTTAGGTGAGGGGCACATCCTCAATGGGACACCATCAGGCTATTATCTGATTGATAGCTTGGACTCTCCTCCTATATCCCCACACAGGTGCAAGTTTACATGGAGTCTAATTGTCTCAACTATACAACTCAAAGCTTGAAAACAGTGCCTTCAAGAGAATATGTGATCCATGAATGACATTGATACTTAAAAATTTTGGTCAGGTGTGGTTTCTGATCTTACATATTATGAAGTAGACTTTAAAAATATTTTATTGAGGGCTCATATATCGTTTATCACAATCCATACCTACAAATATTGTGGCAAACATCTTAGGATGCCTGTTTCCATCATCATTCTCTTAACATTTGCTTTTCTACTTGAGCCCTTGACATCAGCTTTTCATCTTTCTCTCTCCCTCACCACTCTCCACTCCCTCACTAGCCCTTGATATTTTATAAGTTGTTATTTTGTCATATCTTACACTGCCAGACATCTCCCCTCACCCTTTTCTCCATTGTACAACCTCTAGATATGGAGTAGATTTTTAACTCACAGAAGCAAAGTGTTTTTTGACTATACTCTTTGAACAATATGAAAGTAATATCTGGGAAATATTAAAAGAGTCAATATAATCTCCCCAAAAGCCATTTATCTTCAACTATTTCAGGAGGTAGCATACGCTCACGACTGATCTTATTGAAGTAGCCTATGCTGAACTAAAATCACTGACAAAAACAAGTTTTCTAGAATGGACTGAATAACAATTAAAATGTTTCCCTTGGCCAATGGAGCACTGGAGGTACCACCCCCCCCACTATTTTGAGAAATTTACAATAAAGTTTTCTGAACAGCCAACTGAAACAGCTTCATACTTGTTTGCATTCAAAGGAACTGTGATAAAAATATGTGAGACTTATAAAAATAAATATTAGTGACAGAATTTTGCTGCTGATGATTTAAAACGATCGATGGTTGGAATATATTGATAGAAACAGCCAAAGCTTCGGTGGATTCAGAGGAAACTGTAACAATAAATAATATTACTAACAGCAGTTGGATATTGGCTGAAAGCAGATAATACCAGAGACATGTTTACCTATGACATTAGATATGCAAACGCATTAAACTGTGTGGAGCTAATTTTAAAACATGTGTGCTCACTAGGAATTTGCACAAAGGACAGGAAGTAATCACTCAAAAAAGGGCAAAAAGATATCATGCAGTGTTTTCAAATACTTTTATTGGGGGCTCTTACATCTCTTATCACAATCCATACATTCCTCCAATGTGTTAAGCACATTTGCAAATATGCTGACATCATTGTTTTCAAAACACACTCTTCCCACTTCAGCTCCTGATATCAGCTTCCCATTTCTTCCCCCTCCCACCCCTACCAGCCCTCCCTCATAAACTATTGATAAGTTATAGATAACTTTTTCCATATATTACATCATCCTCTGTTCTCCCCCCACACACACTTTTCCATTATTCATCCCCTTGGTTCTAAGTTGATCCTTGTGATCAATAACCCATTTCTCCCCCAAACATCCCCTAATCCTCCTGGTATCTCTCCTCTCTTTGTTGGTCCTGAAGCGTTTATCTCTTCTGGAGTCCCTGTGTTGAGGGCTCTAATCCGTAGCACTGTGCCTGCTCTGGTCTAATCCAATTTGTAAGATGAAATTGAGGCCATAATAGTGGGGTAAAGGAAGCATCAAAGAGCTAGAGGATAGTTGTGTTTTTCATTGGTGCTATACTGCACCCTGACTGGCTTGTCTCTTCCCTGTGACCCCTCTTTGAGGGGATGTCCAATTATCTACAGATGAACTTCGGGTCTCCACTCCATGCCACCACTCACATTCACTTTGAGTATGATTTTATTCTGGGCCTTAGATGCCTCACTCAATCGACAATAACAACTTATAAAATATCAAGGGCTAGTGAGGGAGTGGGGAGTGGTGAGGGAGAGAGAAAGATGAAAAGCTGATGTCAAGGGCTCAAGTAGAAAAGCAAATGTTAAGAGAATGATGATGGAAACAGGCATCCTAAGATGTTTGCCACAAGCTGATGTGCTTCTTCCATGTGGGCTTTGTTATTTCTGACTAACTGGCATTTGTTTACCTTAAAGTCTTTAAGAACCCAGACACTATTATCTTTTGATAGCTGGCCACCATCAACATTCTTCATCATTTGCTTATGCACCTATTATGTCCTCAGCAATTGTGTCAGGAAGGTGAAAATCACAGAATGCTGCTTTGTAGGAACAAAGTGTTCTTGGTTAAGGGAGACCCAATGTAGAGACCCAATTTCCATCTGCAACCCTAATTCTTAACATATAGATATGAGTGCATAGTTCATTTCCCTGTTTTTTAGGCCTCTGTAAATGTTCTGTACCTTTTGGTTCATTCCTCTTTTTCCTTTTTCCTCCCCTCTTGTCCCACCATCATGTTTGGTCTTCATTTGTGTTTAGTAATTCCTCATTCCTTCATTGCCCTTGATTAAGCCCCAACAGACATCATACAATGTCCCTTCCATTGATTTTAGTTTACTTGTTATTCCCTTGCCCCTAGATTGTCCCCCACACCCCACCTTTCCTTCTCCAACTTCCATTTTTTACAGTTTTACGACTAAGAAAGGTTTGTGATAGGATGTTACTAAGCTTATTAAACTGTATTTTGTTGGTAATGGTTAAGTCGTAAGAGTGGGTGATGAGGATTATCCCATGATATAATATAGCTTTGGGTGGTCAACCCCATGATGGAATATTGTGTGCAGCAGCTAATTAGTTGTGGGGGAAAAAAAACAGGGTGAGATACCACCTCCTTAATCTAATACATAGTCTTTATACAAAGGAGGGACATTTCATTAGGAATGTGACCAACTCAGTATAGATTGACAGTGGACAGAAGCTAGCACAACTCTAGTGCTGGGTCTGGATGCTGAATCTTCTTTGCTCACTTCCTATCATATCACCTGCAAACTCATTAAGGGGCTTCAAAACTTGAATTCATTTGGCCAATCTTTTATTCATTAGGCATCCACCATTGTGAATTTCTGGTTTCAACTATTTGCTTTCTGCTCATCAGCCCGTGAAGCCAAATGAAGCTTGAGAAACTTTCAGCTTCCATCTGACAAATGTACTTGAAACCTACTTGACTTAACCACTTCTACAATAGTGTGAGCCATCCCTTGATGTAAATCTCTGTCTCTATACATCAACATGTATGTGTCATACATCAACATGTATGTGGTTTCTCTAGAGAACATAGTCTAACACAATTGGTCCTAGGTGTGGTGTGGTTCCAGAGAAACAAAATCAAAGATGAGTTTTCTAAATTGAGTTTAAATTCTAATTAGGTCTACAAACTTTGAGAACTCAGCTTCTGTCTAAGTTAGTATGGATGCCTACCTCTGTTAGTAAAGAGTGCACTATCAATTCATGGCATGAGATGGTGTGATGGGTAGGTTTGTTATGCCAACATGGCCACAGAAGATTGGTGGGTCTGTTGTTATGGCACGGCCAATGAACACACGGGATGAATTGAAGGGCAGAGATAGGAAGGGCTCAGTGAGACCCACCCTCTCTTTTGCTTCCGGATCTTCAGACTAGAGACCTGCTTTGTCCGTCCTGCGCCTCGACCTCCAAGCTGCACTACCTGTGGGACAACTAACCGTGGACAGTGGAGCTGTGAGTTGAGGTTCCTTCAAGCCCTGCTTCACCACGCTCCTGGGATATACATCTCTTGAGCTGGGGACTGTTGCACTCTGTCATCTGGCTGACTGTTGGTGACCTGCTCTGCTGTTTGCTGCCTGTGACCAGATTGCCTGAATTGCTCTACAGAGGACTACTCAGTGGCCCTCAAGACTTGAAGGACTGCCAGTCTTCTAGCTGCCTCATGCAAGTGAGTTGCACCGAGCAATCTGTACTGCTTTATAGATAGTTGACTCTTTCTTTCTTATCTTATATACCTTTCTCTCTATATAAATATATAAAAATAATTACTAGTGTCCTGATTTTATTTCTCTAAGTGAACCCTGCCTGACACAGATGGCAAAGCTAATATACAAAATAGTACCATTAATAGATGGATAGTTGAGAATTGAGGCTCTAAGTTCTCATGTATTTTGTATGTTTATATAGTTTTTTCAGGGTGAGAAGTATAAGGAAGCTAGTTAGTTGGTGCTACTTATTATAGACAAACTGGTAAAAGAAAGAGATGAACTTAGTTATTTATAAGCCCAGATCAAATGCCACATAAGAGATCTCACTGCTTCTATTTATATCAAGATAGAAAGCTTTATTTCTTCTATAAACAAAACAAATATGGCTGAAAACCAAAGAGAGTCCTATAATATGAGCAGCGGAATGACAATGTCAGCTTAAGGACATTGAATGGAAAACAACGGAACTCTGAAACATGGTATTGACATATGTGGTCCAATAATCTTGAAGGTGAGGCATTAAACCCTTAGATTCCATTAATCCATTTCAACCACAAGCAACTTCCCTCCCATATAAAAAAGGAATCCTTTCTTACTATAACTATTATTTATACCTCCTCCCACCCACCCCCACACACTTAAGATTAACCCATCTCTGTAGGTTGATGTGGCCTTGGGCTGTATCTGGAGTATTTCCTGAACCAGATGCTTTACAAGATATTTCTGCCAGTTCCCAGGGAACACTCTCACCACCAATTATAGTTCTTGAACTATAACTAGACTTAAATGAACGAACTCCACATGGTGGCCCAGGAGAGGGTGAGATATACTCCTAAAAGACCGCCAGAGTTTCACAATACATATAGAAACAAACCTGGAAAATATGCATCATTAGTTATTAAGGGTGTAGATTATTGGTGTGTAAAACAAAAGGTTGGATTGATGGGAATTTATTAATATGGGTGCGCTAAGCCAGTGGTTCTTAACCTGTGGGTTGTGACCCCTTTGGCGTTGAATGACTCTTTCAGAGGGGTCACCTGATTCACAACTGTAGCAAAATAAGTTGTGAAGTACAAATGAAAATAATTTTATATTTGGGGGGCTACTACAACATGAGGAACTGTTATAAAGGGTAGTAGATTTAGCAAGGCTGAGAACCACTGCACTAAACAGAGTTTTGATTCAGTATTTTATCTCAAGAGGTTAGGGGACAAACTAATTGTTGATTTCATTCATTGATAAGGTGTGGTTTCATAATGCCTTACATTAAGTCAAATTGAAGTATAAGATCTTGGAATACTATAGAAGAAAACACCCAAAAGCTAAGGGAAATTGACATAGTGTGGACTGATCAGAATTTACACTAGGTGATTTTTACCTACATATGGGGTGTCCGCAGGACACACTGATACCAAAACATGAAATCCATTTGTGAAGGGAGCCCTAACATATTTGAAACATACTTGTGATTGCTATTTTATGTCAGTGAGGCTTGATGGTAGGAACTGCTCTAATTGGATTAGAATATTTGCCTGCAATGATTTGATTGGTTCCTGGAGGCTAGGGGCCAAGTGGCAGCACTTGAGCAACAAAGACAAGGTGGACATGATTATAGCACAGGATAGCAGTGTCAAAGCCATCATCAAAGTTGCCTTGCTTAAATATTCCTATGGTATTGTCTACTTATGCAGGGATCCCTTGATGTGAAATAAAAGGGAAGTTTAGTAAATATTTATTCTATCAATTGAAACTGAAGGATTCCAGATCAGGTGATCGGCATTATAACTTGAATCACCATAGTAAATATCAATGACTTCTAAATTTTCGGATTTATGCTTTTAATGAAGGGAAGGCCAGACTGATTTGTGGAAAGAGTCTACTCCAACACCAAAAGTTTACATTCTTATCCTTCCACCCTTGCCCAAAGAGATGTGTAGCCTCACATGATACTAGAAATCACAGGCTTACTGTGTTCCCCATCATCCTGAAGCAGTGGCTTAATAGAGTAATGGATTAGATTTCTAAAGATACACTTACAATGCCAGCTAAGTGTCAACACCTTGCAGAATTTGGGGAGCTGTCAAGAAGGTTGTTTATACTCCAAACCAGAGTCCAATAGATAGTGCCATTTCTGCAATAGCCAGGTAGGCCAGGTCTGGCATTTCCTCCGTGACCTAGAAGGCCTGATGAGCCAGGCAGGTCTGGTGAAGCTCAGTGCCTGTTTATGGGCTTTGAGACCCAGCCATCAGGCAGGTACCCCGCTGATCCTTTCCTAGAGAAGAATCCACTGAAGTGGAGTGCTTTATTCTTTATTCCTTTTTTTCTGTTTTTTTCCTTCTTTCTTTTTTCCTTTTTCTCCTTTTCTTTTTTTATTCTAAATAGAAGTGCCCCTCACTTTCCCCCTCCTTTAAAAAGTTTTTCCTATACTTTTTCTTTCTACTTTTCCAAAACTGACATTTTCTTCATCTTTTCTCTTTATTTTCTTTGAAATTGCCCATTTCTGTATTTCTCCTTCCATTCCTTTCATGTTTTTCCTCTTTTCATTCATTCTCCACTTCATTACTCCAATTTACTCCTGTGCTGTGGTTCTGTAAATCATTTCTATGGTCACTTGACTGAAAACTGCCCTCTGGTGATCTAGTTTCCATCTTAATCCTAATAGTTACAGAACTATGCCACGGAAGCGACTCTCAGATGATGTCCAAACGAAAGGGCAAAAAGGCAAAAACAGAGCCACTACCATATGAACAACCCACAGGGCCGAAAGAAGTTTCTGAGGAAGTAAATCATTTGGATTTACCTGAAATGAATCCAAAAGAATAGTTTTCACTAACTTCCAATAGATTAAGAAAATATTTAAGAGAACAATGAAAGGATAGGGAAATCAGACACTTGCAATAAAAACACTGAAAAGAAACTTGAAAGGTCAGGAACGAGATACTAGAATTGCACAACACTTTAAAAAAGAGAATCATAAAATTGAAGAAATAGAAAGTAAAGGTATTGAGCTTAAAAATAATTCAACTTCACTCAATATGAGAAACAATCAACAAAAATAACAGATGAGTCTAAAGAAGACTGAAGAATTTTGTTGGACTCTATTAAAAGGAAAAATTAAAATCTTAATGGCATTTCTAAGAGGAAAGAAGCAAAGACCCAAAGAGAAAATAATACCACAAGTCCTGGAATAAAATTTAACTAGCAGCTAAAAAGGAGAAAATAACTATTCAGGAAGCTGAAGACTCCTCTTCCCACCCTTCCACCACCACCACCACCACAAAAAACATGATAAATCCCAAAAGATAGTCATCAAGACATACAAGGAGGTTCCCCATCCTCCCAAAGAGGAAAAACTCAAGTGTAGAACAATTTTCTCAGTTCAAAATGGGTGAACTCTTGATTGGGGGAAAGCCTGATTCTGGCTGCATCTCAACTTCCTGGACGAACAAAAATGTCCTCAAAAATCCATGTACTTGTGTTCAATGTCTGAGGGCAGATCATTGAAGCGATGAGGAATTTGTCTGGGTTATCTTGGGGCTCGGTTCAGAGAGTTTTCATGAACGATTTGGGGATGAGAAAGGTTCCTGTGAAAGTTGTACCTCAGGTTCTGACTGACCAGGAAAAAGAGCTTCAAGTAGAAACAAGCTGTGCTTCAGAAGAACCAAGACATTTTCCTAAGGTCATTACTGGTGACTGCACATGGTGCTATTCTTACAGCTCTGATAGCAAACATCAATCAAGCCCATGGGAGATAATTTGATCCCCCCAAATCTCATCAAGTGAAATCAAAGATCAAGAAGGTGCTCTTTTTTTTTTTTTTTTTTTAATGTGGAGGGGGATAGTACATGTGTAGGTCTTTTCACCAGGTCAGACCCTTAATCAAGTTTTCTACTTAGCGATTCTGAGAAGATTCTTCTGAAAACTGGGCAGGACGAAACAAAATCTCCTGTGGCTGACAGGAGACTGGTTTTGCCACCTCAACAATGCACCTGCTCAGGCAGCCAACTCAGTAAGTCAGTTTTTGACAAAACACAACATACCTCTCTTGACCCACGCATCTCAGTCACTTGACCTCCCCACATGTGACTTCTTTTTGTTCCTACAAATAAAGAGAGAAATGAAAGTCAGTTATATGATGTCATAAAAGAAGTGAAGCAAAAAATTTAGGGACTTACTATCAGCCATCCAAATTAGAAAATTGTTTTCAAGACCAGAATCTCATATATATGGCAAATGTGTTAAGTGTAATGAAGAGCACTTTAAGGTGATAAGGTTGATTTGTTAAAAAATTATATACTGACAACATATGTATATATTCCTCATCGTTTTTCATATGTAATATAAAATTTCCATAAAACACATGTCATATGCACACAATTATATACATAGCTTTGAACAAAATCCATTTGGCAAAAAGGGTATCTCCTCATACCATATTCATGCTTTCTAATATCAGGAACAAGGAGAGAAAATCCCGCACACCAAAAATGTTATATTCAGTAAAACTGTTCTTCAAATGTAATGGATAAATAAGGGTATACTCAGATGAGGAGAAATTAAATAAATCAGTAAAAACTAGACTAGTCTTCAAATAAGAGAAGTACTCTTGACAGATAATCAACAAGAGACCAGCGTGATATGACACTGAAAAATGTGGTTGATTAGCCAATTTCAGCAAATTGTTTTGTTTTATTTTTTAAGTTGGAATACAAAAAAATGACAACCATTGTTCAATTAAAAATTCAAAAAATATGTTGAAGTTGTCAAGAATTTCATTTTACTTGAATCCATATTTAGTACCCTAGTAAGCAACAGTCAGAAAATGAAGGTATTGATGCATTGGGGAAATTTACTGCAAAAGATCTCTAAAAAGTGTTACAAAGCAAAGCGGTTACTTGGAAACCCAAGGTAGAGTAGGTCCAAGCCATGGAATTTTCAATTGTCTTATATGTATGTGAATGTTGAACAATGAATAAAGAACTTCGTAAGAAAACATTATTACTTTATAATGTAAGGTTTAAATAGTGATGATGAGGGCAGAATAGCAAACATGTTTATCTTGGAGAAATTATGGTCAAAAAGCTCCATAGAAAGGAGAATACAAAAAGGGTGTTCTATTCTTTGGACATGTCATCAGGATGGACAGAAGTCATAGAAGAACACCATATGTCAGAGAGTAGAGGCTCACGAAGAAGTATAGAAAAAAAGAGCACCCTTGTGATCAAGTTGATGTTGTCTCATAGCTAGTCACGGGACTGGGTAGAACTGCTGCTCCACATTTCTGAAACTAACTCTTTTGAGAGCAGAAAGCCCTGCTTTGGAAAGCCATCAACAAGATTAATTAACACAGCTACTGCCCCATTGGTCAAAGATTGGAATAATTTTGAGATAGCTGATTCCTGGCCCACAGCAACAGAGAGGGCAGGGAAGTTTCCCACGCATTGCACATGGAATATATCTTGGAACTGACCTAAAAGGCACCCAGCAACAGTGATCTTTACCAGAAAAGACCACCTGCTCTTTTCCTCACAGAATCACTTCATGAGTTAGGAGCTGAGTATTTCAAACTTCTAAAATTTTTAAAATATCGCAGTTTACCTTTGGATTTGCGTGTTTCTTCCTGTTTGCCCATTTAGTATTTAGTTAAAAATGAATACTGTTGCTTTTAAGTTGTTCTACATATTACATTTCTAATGGCTTCATGTGACAAACTTGTGTTCATGTATTTACTGACGAATATTGCAAGAATTGTTATGACATCCTGACATAATAATCTTTTTATTTTTGGTCCGCTGTAGCTGAAAGTGCACACTGTGGGTGATTTGGTACCACCTCTTCAAGGTTGCCAGTCAATAGAGGTAATAAGTATATAAGAATTTCATTCTAAGACATGCTAATTAATAGAGAAATGAATGGTGGAATTTATAACACCGAACATTTGTCTGGTTAGTGATGGTCTTCATTAGCTGCACAATAGATTTTGCCATCAGACATCGCTGAAGTTAATTTTAGATAATGTTAGGTTTGACTCAGCTAATTTCAGTTTTGCTCTTCTGAAGATATCTCACTGGCACTTTCCTTCTTTAGCCTCCTTTGTTTCTAGGACAGGGAAATAAACAATTTTGAAAAATTGCAAAATTTTGAAAAAAATGTAATAACTCTGCCTTTCAAGAAAATTTTCAGCTGTCCATAATAAAAATGGAAAAGAAAACACAGTGCAAAATAGGATTGTGGAGTAGGCAGGGTAAAGGAAAACAGTAAGCAGAGAAATCATAAAGTCAAATATAACTGAGATTTAGGAGGCACCCAAAAAGCTTATAGATAATATTACTTAATATCAAAGCGTGTTGACCAGCCCAGTGATAAAGAATCTGCTTGCTTGGTCCAGTCACCTCATATAAATGAAATTTGAACAAATTTATTTAACTTCTATGCCTTATTTTTATTATGCATGTCATAGGAGAAAGACAAAATGCAATAGGTATAAAGAAAAAATGAGGACGGACCTAGGATTTGTTTCACACTGTGTTTACTCTTACCCCTCTTCCTCAGTTTTAATGTTGCAGTTTTTGTTGTCTGAATTTCTATGCATCAGAATTTATGGGAAAATATTTAGGTATATTGAATATTTAATTGTTCCTGCCTGTTGTTGTTGTTAGATTCCATAAAGTCAGCACCAACCCATAGCAACCCTAACCCCTATGCACAAACCCATGAAACACTGCACTGTGCTGGCACATCCTCACAAGGGTTCCTAAGTCAGACCACATTGATGCAGTCACTGTGTCAATGCCTCTCTTTCAGGGCTTCCCACCTTTTCATTCATTGCTTCTCCACTTTACCAAGCATGATGCCCTTCTCCATGGACTAGTCTCTCCTGACAGTATGTCTAAAATACAAAAGAAAAAATATTGCCATCCTAACCTCTAAACAACACCCTGGCCTTAATTCTTTCAACACAGATCAGTTTCTCCTCTCATCATTCTGAGTTATTTTCAATTTTCTTCTCCAGCACTTCAATACAAATGTATCAATTCTTCTCTCCTTCTTATTTGATGTCCAATATCCACATGGAAAGGACACAATGAATAATACCATGGCATGGGTCAGGTGCACCTTAGTGTTCACAGTAATATTGTTGTTCTTCCATACTCCAGTGGTCTTGTGCAATGAATTTACCTAATGCAATGGACTTTTTAATTTTTTGACTGCTGCTTCCTTGAGACTAATTGTGGATCCAAGCAAGACGAAATATTTTATAACTTCAAAATTTTCTCCATGTATCATTATGTTAACTCTAATGCCAGATTGAGTAGTTTCTGCGCTTCTTTTCTTTGAATTGTAATTCACCCTGAAGGCCATAATCCTTGATCTTATCAAGCAAAGTAGTGCACATGTCACAAGTTTTTAATAAGCATTTCTCAATCTTCATGGAACATTCTTCTTCATATAATCCAACTTTTCTAATGATTTTTTCAGCATATAGATTGCACAAATATGCTGAGAAGATACAACTCTGAAAGACTTTCATGGTTTTAAACCATGCACTATTCATCTTCTTTGCTTGTTACAAGTGCCTCTTGGTCCGTGTACAAGTTCCTCATGAGAGGAATGAAGGGTTCTAGAATTCCCCTTCTTCTCAGGGTTATTCTCAGTTTATTGTAGTCTCCACTTTTTAAAAAAATCTGTTATCAGTAATAATATCCCTTATTTCATGTCCTCATCTAAATCCATCCTGAACTTTTGGAAGTTTCTTGTCAATGTACTGCTGGAAACTATGTTGGAGAATTTTTAGCTAAATTTTACAGGTGTGTGATATCATTCCATAGTTTTAGCATTCTCCTTGGTCCACTTTCTTTGGAATGGGGACAAATATGGATCTTTTCCGGTCAGAGGGTCAAGTAGCTGTTTTCAAATTTTTCTGGTGACTGCTTCTTCAGTTTGCTGATACATTTCAAAAGATAACCCATCAATTCATGGACTCTTGCTTTTGGCTAATGCCTGCAGTGCAGTTTTGACTTCTTTCCCCAGGACCATTGGTTATACATCCTAAAAGAGTGAATTGTGACCTCCTAAAAGAATAGTTCAATGGTGACCATTTTGGTTGTTTGGGTGCAATGACTCTATGTTTTCTATGTTCTCTTGATGCGTTCTGGATCATTCAATATTTTGCCTAGAGAATCTTTCAAGATAACAACTCAAGGCTTGAATTTTATCTTGAGTTCTTTCAGTTTCATATATATTGAGAGTGTTCTTCCTCTTGTTTTCTAGGTTCTTGAATGTTTCTTTATAATATTTGGGTTTGTCTCAAGCTGCCCGTTGATAATTTGTTTTCAGCACCTTAACTTCATGCTTTCTTCCATTTCCTTAAGAGCAAGTTCAGGGTCTCTACTGACACTCATTTAGTCTTTTCTTTCTTTCCTCTCTTTATAATGGTCTTTTGTTTTCTTCATGAACAATGATCTTGATGTCCTCCGACAGGTCATCGGGTCGTTTGTTGTTAGTAGTTAATTCATCAAATGAGCTCTTGAGATATTCTTGAAATTCAAGTGGGAAAGACCAAAAGTCATATTTTGGTTTGTGTGGACATTTTAATTTTCTTAAATTCATTCTGTACTTACATATGGGTAATTGGTGGGCTATTTCACAGTCAGCTCCTGGTCTGGTTTTAGCTGCTGATCATGTCTTCCTACAGTTGTAATCAATTTAATTTCTCTGTATTCCATAGGAAGAACCCATGTGTATAGCTGCTTCTTGTGCTTTTTTTTTTAAAAAAAGAAGATACTATAAACAGGTTTTTGTTTTTGAAAAATTCTATCATGGGATTTCCAGTGTCATTCCTTTCACAGAGTCCATATTTTTCAACCACTGTTACTTCCACTTTTTTTTTTTTACTATTTTCAACTTTTACATTCCAATCACCAGTTGCTATCAATGCATCTTGATTGTATGAATGATCATTATCTCAATAAATCTGTTTGCAGAATTCCTCAGTTTTTCATCACTAGCTTTCGTAACTAGCACACAAATTTGAATAATAGCAATACTGATGTGATTTCCTTGAAGATGTATAAATATAATCCTCTTACAGGCAGCATTGTGCTTTGTGATGGATTTAGCCAGATAGCTTGTGACAATAAATGCTACACCATTCCTCTTGATTGCATTCTTCTTGTCACTGATTCTCTGATTAAAAATGGAAAAACCGATACTGGGGGCTTAAGGGAAAAGGCGGACGATTAGAGAACAATAATAGAAGAGGGCATGTGAGGGTACTTGACACAGTATGCTTATTTATATATTGTGAAAAACGATATATGAGCCCCCAATAAAATGATTTAAAATTTTTTAAAAAGGCCAATACAAATCCATTTCACCGCATTTGTTCCTAGGATACAGATCTTCATGAATTCCATTTCAGTTTGACACCTTCTGATTTTCCTAAATCCAAAATTTATACATTCCAAGCTCCAATTCTTAGATTTTCTAAGCTGTTTCCTTTTACCTTGAGCACAGCCCCATCACCATGTGAACATCCAAGTTCTCCACTCCCACAAGCTATACCCTCATGTCACAATGGTTGACATCCCTCCAAGAAATAAGCCCATCTTCAGTCACTTTTCAAATGTTCTTGGACCTGAGGGTCCCATTTGCCTGCAGTATCATTCACAATGTTCTGTTTCCTTTGTTTAAGCTTTCAGAATTTTACAAAGATTCAAAGCTATACCTCAGACTTTATAGTGACTTCTTTCTTTGAAGTGAGAGCTGAGTCCTTCTTTGTTGTTTGTCCTTAGTCTGGAAGCTCCACTGAAACATGTTCACTTGGGTGACCCTACTGTCATTTGAAATACCAGCAATATAGCGTCCAACATCACAGCTGCACACAAGCCACTATGATATGCTGTCAGAGAAATGATGGTGCTTTTGCCTAGGTGTTCTACATATGTATGCAAAACCTTTCTACCCTTGATATTGGTCACACAGATAGTGAGCAAACTTGAAGATGTGGAGTAAGCGGGTTGGAAGCAAGGCAATCAGAATGCCATACATGCTGGGCTACTCAATGACAATTTTAATGGATTTTATGCATTTTCCCCAAATATAAATAGACATATTTCTGTAATTTCACAATACCACTGACTCTATCTCATACTTCACCCTATACTGTTATGAACAAAACTAGCTATGTATCTTCCCCCCAACTCATTAATATACCAGTAGGCATTATAAGTAGGCATTTATAGAAGACTTGATAATTTAAAAAACATATCCATTTTAGTTATAACACCAAATTCAATGGGTCCTACTTTCGTAGTGTAGGCAACTTCATCATCCTACATTACATTTCCAATGGACTCATTATCTAACTTTTCAATTGAACCACTTCTTACTGAATAAGTTAAAATTTGTCATCTCCTTTAAACTATTACTTCAGTGATTCTTTAGCTAATTCTAAACATTTTTTCCTTTACATAAAATTCATTAAAAAGGTGAATACCAGCATCTTAAACTAAATTTTAATATCTGTGTTAGTCTGGGTAAACTAGGAAACAAATCCACAGAAATGCATATGTATAAGACAAAGTTTTTTTAATATATAAAGGGTAAGTGTGCATTAAGAAAGCATCCCAACCCAGTGCTGTCCAAGCCCATAAATCCAACATTAGCTCAGATGCCCAACACCGATCTACAAGGTTCTCCTCAATCTCACAAAACATGAGCCATGATGAATCCCTGAGCATGTAAGCCTCTCAGCACCGGCAGGGGTCTCCACAGGGCTTAGGTGCCTGTGGGTTCTCCTCAGGATTATCTTGCAGGAAGTGAGCTTGCCAGCTGAAGCAAAGGAACAAATTAAGACAGTTGCACCCTTGCCCGACCACTAGAGAGCAAGAAACCTGAGAACTAGAAAGGCAAGGCTTACCAAGCCATTTATCTCTCCTCCTTTCAGTTAATCCCACATGTGGTTGGCACAATAAACCTTAACTAACTTTTAACTATATTCATTTAACTAACTTAAACAAGTAGTGCTTGATGAAACATCTACTTATAAGTTTTTCATCTATTCACCTACATAAATATATTTTCATTTTTAAAGATATAGACATTATTAAAGAAATGTGTGTTCCTATGTGTGTGTGCAACATGCTAATAACATTCTGTACTTCTCACCTCTCTACTAAATATTGGGCCCTGGTGACGTAGTGACTACACATTGGGCTGCAATCTACAAGGCTGGCAGGGTGAAATCACCACTTGCCCCTTAGGAGAAAAACCGGGATTTCTACGCTCCTCAGCAGTCTCACAAAGTCACAGGGGCAGTTCTATCCTGTCGCATAAGGTTCAATGAACCAGTATCCCATAGATGACAGAGAGTTTGGTAGTTTTGGTTCTACTTAATACATGCATTTATTTTAAGTATTTCAAGCACATTGAGTCGGCCTTTACTAAATCTCACAGGCTATTATGCAGTGATCCTGTAATGCTTTCCTTAATAGCTTTTAGGTTCTAACTTAGTTTTCTACATAGCATTAATGATTACTTTAGCAGAGATGAGTATTGTTTAATTTTCTTTACTGTCTTTTTCTAAATACCATAGATTATTTGCTTTGAGATGTTAAAGCAAAAAAAACCCAACACCCTCCAAAACAAGACAAAACTGAAAACTCACTGCCATTGAGTGGGTGGTGACTCAGTGAATCGATAGGACTGCGCAGAGTTGGCCCTGTGGGTTTCCCACTGTTTAGAGGAGTAGAGCCTTCTCTTTCTCTTTCTGAGCGCAGTTGATAGTATCAAACTGCTGACCTGGAGGTTAGCAGCAAAACACAAGACCTCTCTACCACCAGGGCTTCATAAAAATATGAGTAATGAATTTGCCTTATTGAATTTCTGAGATTTTTTTACTTGACATATAATCTTTCATATGTGCATTTCCTTATCTGTTTGAATGTCCCAAAATGGGAATATCTATTTTCATTTGCAAATGCATATTTTACTGCAATAAGGGTGCTTATTATTTATTTACATCATCTATGTCCACAGAAAAGTTTTGTTTCATCGACTTCTAGCTGAGGTAGGAAACCCTCAGTGAGTTAAGTATCTGGACTCATGACAGCAAATTTGGCAGTTTAGAAATATCGCCTCAGAAATCAGAAGGTTCTGCTCTGTCTCACGGGTTGCTCTCAGTTGTGATTGAAGCAAAATGCATGAAAAGAGATACATAATATAATTATTGATGATTTTGGATCAGAAAAGTAATTTCTTTCTGTCCAAGTATTTTTCTTTTAAAATTTGTTATTAACTGGGAGTAAGCACATATGTCATATCATTCCATATTTAATCATGGCAGGCAGAATTATATAATAGCTTCCACAGTTCATTTCAAGACAAACTCTTTCTTCCTAGATTCCTTGACATCATCTCCCTTCCCTCCCCCCCTTCCTTATACACCCAATCACACCTGTACCACCACCACGCACTGTCCCTCTAGGTTAATCAATTCTTGGTTTCATTTACTAACAAACAGAAAAAAAAAACATGTCACATAAACTCAAGAAATTGACTCCTAATGACAGTACACCTCTCAAATATACCTGATATGAATAAACAAAAACAAAATAAAACAGAATGTCCATCACAGTTTTGCCATGATAATGCATATCTTATTAATAGAGCACATGGAGTATTGTCGTGGCAAGACAATATTTGTGGCCTACCAAAAATTTAACAATCTTGGTACAGCTGTATTTTTTTTCTTTTAAAAATCATTTTATCAGGGACATTTACAACTCTTTGCTTATTATTTATTCATTTTATTGGCACCACGTACATCACTTTCACAATACGTAGTTACATATACTGTGCCAAACACCGTCACATGCCTGCTTTCGTTAATATTCTCCAAATATCTGCTTTTCCACTCAGGCCCTTGATATCAGCTTCTCTTCCTACTCCTTCTGTCCTTCTCCCCCCCCCCCCCAGTCCTCATTACTTTATAAATTATTATTGTTTTGTCATATCTTACACTGCCTGACTTCTCCCCTTGCCCCCTCCTCCCTATGTCCATCCTTCAGATAGGAGGCGATCTCTAGGTCCCCACAGTTGGCTCCCTCTCTCCACCCCACCTTCCTTCCACCCATCCGGCAACTCCATGCTTACCACTGGCCCTGAGGGGTTCATCCACCCTGAGTTCCCTGTGTTTCCAGTTCTCATCTCTGCCAATGTACCTTCCCCTGTCAAGCTGGACTTGCAAGGCTGAGATGGGACCATGATAGTTGGGAGGAGGAAGCCTTCAGGAACTAGAGGAAAGTTTTATGCTTCAGTGCTCTTCCCTGCACCTTGACTGACACATCTCCTCCCCGTGACCCCTGTAAGGGGGTGTCCAATTGCCCACAAGTGGGCCTTGGGTCCCCACCCTGTTCTCTCCCTCATTTTTATTGATTTGAATCTTGTTTATGATGTTTGATATCTGCTCCCTTCGACCCCTCGTGACCACACAGGCTGGTGTGCTTCTTCGAGGTGGGCTTTGCTGCTTCTGCGCTAGATGACCACTTGTTCACCTTCAAGCCTTTAAGAGCCCAGTTACTTTATCATTTGGCAGCGGGCACCATCACTTCCCTCTGTTCTGTCTGCCTCTGCACACTTTTGTCCTCAGCAATCATGTCAGGAGGGTGGGCAAATAATGATAGGATTTTTGTTCTTTGATGCCTGATACCTGGTTCTTTTCACTCCTCATGGTCACATAGGCTGGTTTGCTTCTTCTATGGTAGGTTTTGTTGCTCCATTTGGTCATCCTCAAGCCTTTAAGACCTCAGGCATTATACCTTTTGATAGCCGGGTACCATCAGCTATCTTCACCACTCATGCTCATGTCCCCAACTGTCCTCAGTGATCTTCTCAGGAAGGTGTTTACACAGTGATATGATTTTTTCCTGTTTGAGGTCTGAGGCCTGGTTCTTTTGACACCTTGTGGCCACACTGACTGGTGTTCTTCTTCTGTGTGGGCGTGGATACTTCTCAGCTAGTGGGCCATTTATTTATCTTCAGGCTTTGAGACCCCAGACTCCATCCATCCATCCATCCATCCACCCATCCATCCATACATCCATCCATACATCCATTATGTCAAGCACATTTCTACACTTGTTGCCATCATCATTTTCAAAACATTTTTTTCTATGTGAACCCTTGATATCACCTCCTCATTTTTCCCTTCCCTCCTTCTCCAACTCTCCCTCCCTCACACACCCTTGATAATTTATAATTAATTTTCATGTCTTACACTCATTTTTCTGTTGTCTGTCTAAGGAAGGGGATTATATGTAGATCACAGGGATCAGTTATCTCTTCCACTGGCCCCTCTCCCCCCATATTCCTCTTACCATACTTGTATCACTACTCTCATTATTGCTCCATTTTCTCATTAATGATCCTGATCACTTTGGGTTTACGTCTAGGTCTTTGTTTTTGTGCATGGTGTGACATATGGAACTTGTTTCATTCTTCTGCACATGGATATCCTGTTTTCCCAGCACCATTCATTGAAACTGTCATCTGCTTTCCATTTCGTCCTTTTGGGGGCCTTATCAAAAATCAGTATACTATGTTATACCAGTATCAGACTGTTTTGACAACTGTGGCTGTCGAGTAGATTTTGAGGCCAGGTAGTGAAAAACCACCTAATTTGCTCTTCTTTTTGAGGCATCCTGTGCCTATTCTATGCTTCTTCCCTCTGCAAATTAAGTTGGTAATCAGTTTTTCCATTCCTTTGAAGAACTGTGCTGAAATTTATATCAAGATTGCCTTGAATGTGCAGATTGCTTTAGGTATTATTAACATTTTCACAATATGGACTCTTGTGATCCATGAACATATGATATTCTTCCATTTATGCAAATATCCTTTAGTTTCTTGTAGTGATGTTCTATAATTTCTTCATACAGATCATCTGCTTTTTTAGTTAAGTTTACTTCAAAATATTTTAACTTTTGTGTGGCTATTGTGAATGGTATTACTTCCTTGATATAATTTTCTGTAATCACATTACTGGTATATAAGAATCCAATTGATTTTTGCTTCTTAATCTTATTTGCTGCTACTCTACTAACCTCTATTGTTTCCAGCAATCAAGGAAACAATATTATGAATTCTATGTATTACATTCTATTGTATGCAAATAGTGAAATTTTCATTTCCTCTTTGACCATTAATTGCACTTCCTTGATTTCTTTTAATTGTGAGATGGTACTGGCTAGGACTTTCAGCACAATTTTGAATATAAGTGGGGATAAGAAACATCCTTGTCAGGTTCCTTTATTCCATGAAAATGTTTTTACCTTTTCTCCATTAAATATAATATTGCCTATTGGTTTCTCATACCTGGCCTGTATTGTATTGAGGTTTTCCATTCTATTCCTATCTTCTTGAGAGTTTTTTTTTTTTTTGGAATGGGGGTAGGATATTATCAAATGATTGTTCAACATCAACTGATTATATGGCTCTTATAATTTTTATAGCTGATGTTATGGATTACAGTAATTGTTTTTCAGATGTTGAACCAGCCCTGAATCCCTGGTGTAAATCCCACTTCATCATGATGTACTCTTTTTTGATATATTGTTGGATACTATTGACCAGGATTTTGTTGAGAACTTTGTGTCTATGTTCATGAAAGATATCAATCTGTAGTCCCCAGTCCTTGTAGGGTCTTTACTTGTTTTTCATATCAGGGTTATGCTGGCTTCATAGAATGAATTTGGGAGTTTGCTATCCCTTTCTATGCTCTAGAAAAGTTTGTGTAGGATTGGTGTCAGTTCTTAATGAAAGATCTGGAAGAATTTGCCTGTAAAGGCATCTGGACAAAGACTTTTTTGAGTTGTGAGCTTCTTGATGACCTCATATATTTCTTCTGTTTCTGTGAATCTGTTTGATATCTCAGTGCCCATATGCATTAATTTGGGAAGAGAGTGGTTTTCTAGGAATTTGCCTGTCTTACAAATTATTAAATTTGTAGGAATGTAATCATTTATAATCACATTTTTAAAAAAATTTTTCATTAGGGTTTCTTGTGACTTCCCTGCTTCAACCCTAATTCTAGACAATGGTGTCTGCTCTTTCTTTTCCTTCATTTGCTTTTCTAGTCTTTGGTCAATTTTGTTGAACCTGTCATAGAACCAACTTTTTGCTTTGTTAAATTTTTCATTGTTTTTCTGTTTCCAATTCATTTATTTCTGTTATGATTTTTATGGTTTCTTTTCTTTGCTCTTGGAAGGTTTATGCTGTTGATTCTGTTATAGGTGTTGGAGGTTCTGTGTTAGGATACTGAATTTGATTCCCTCCTTGTCATCATATGTGCATTATTGCAATAAAATGACCTCTTTTAGCTGCTTTTTGCTATGCTTAGTAGGTTTTGGAGCATTGTGCTATCATTATCACTAGTTTCTAGGAAGTTCCTAATTTCCTCTCTTATTATGGTTATCATCTAGTCTTTTTTGAGTAGTGTGTTGTTGAGTCTCCAACTATGTATATTTATATCTTTTATTTTTTCTATTGTTGCTTTCCAGATCTAGGGTACTGTCATCAGAGAAGATGGCTTGAATGATATTCATGCATTTAAATTTTCTCAAGTTTGCTTTATGACCCAGCATTTAATCTATTTTAAATATGAACCTTAAGCACTGGAAAGAAGGTGTATTTGTTTGTTGTTGATTGTGGAACTCTGTAAATATTTAGGAGATTGAGTTGTTTAACTCTGTTATTCAGTTTTTTTCTTTTCCTTTTTTAAGTTATTGATGCTATAGAGTTTGTTTCCAATATTATGGGTTATTAAACATTTACTTGAAACATGTAAAAAGCATCACACCTGCTGACTTCATTTTTGCAATTTTCAAACAATACCTAATTACTAACTTAACACCTTTTTATCCATAGCATCAGGAAACCCCTGCTGTCCATTTATATTAACTACTCATTTTCTCTTTTCTAGCCGATCCCATATAACCAGTAGCCTACTTTTGTGTATATAGATTTGCCTTTCATTGACTATTCATAAAAATAGAATTTTACAATGTTTGCTTGGCTTATTTCACCTGGCATAATGCTTTCAATGATGATTTATATCGTAGCATATAAGATAACTTTATTCCTTGTTATGACTGAACAGTATTCCATTGTTTGTATTTAAAAACAAGAACACTAAATTCTAACTAAAAGCGAGTCCATAGGGCAGACCATAAAACTGCTCTTTTGGGATTCCAGGACTTTAAATCTTTTATTTAAAAAACAATTTTAATGGCACATCTACATGTCCTACAACTTAATAATTCAATCATAAAGAGGACAATTGAAAAATGGTCACCACAACCAATTCTAGAACTTTTTTTTCATATAAGAAAGATTTTATCATATAAAATACACAAGGTATAAAATACATATAAAATACTAGAACCTGTTGGCCTTCGTGGCATTGTTTTGGTACAGAAAACATTCCTTTTTAAAAACATATTTCAATGTGAACAATGTTGATTAACAAATCCCCTTATGAGGCTGTCAAGACCATTTTTGGTGATATTCTAAAATGATGTGCAATTGGTGCCAAAAGACCAATGTACTTTGAAATTAATCATGAAAGATACTATTTTATGTCATACATAACCTTTTTTTAATGGCATCTTTAAAAAAGACATTTTATTTGGAGCTTATGCAACTCATCACAATCAATACATACATCTATGGTATGCAAAGCACATTAGTACACTTGTTGCCATCATCATTCTCAAAACATTTGCTTTCTACTTAAGCCCTTGCTATTAGTTCCTCACATTTCTCCTCCCTCCCCATTGGCTCCTCCAGGTTTTCCATTTTCTTAGTTGAATTTCTTACCTGTTAATCTATCTTTCTTTGAGAGTGGTAATTTGTAATCACCTACTCTAAGTTTTGATCGGGTAATTTCTCCTTTCATCTCTTTGAGGATTTGATTAATTTTGAAGGCCTTTTGTTTGGTGCTTGTATGTTTTTTATGACTGTGAGTCCTTGGGCGATTTACCCCTTGATCATTTTTGCAATGTCCACTTTATCTCTTCTTATATTGTGTAATATTAATATTGCTACCTCTGCTTTTAATTATTGCCATTGGATTGGTAAATATCTTGCCAAATGATGACTCTATATTTTTGTCTGTGATTTCTCTGGAAGGCTTCAGATTGAAAAAGCATGTTGTCCAATCCAGTCTGCTACTTTACTTTATGATTGGTGTATTTATCCCACTGATATTCAGTGTAATTAAATATAAATGTGGATTAGTCACTGTCATCTCATATTATTTGTGCTTGATATTTTCCTTTCTTTCCCTTTTATATGGTTGTGTGTGTGTGTATTTTATTCTTGTCTTCATTTCTCCACTAGAACTGGAATGCTTTGGGTAATTTTTCCAGTTTGTAGTTTTCTGGATGGTGTTATATCCTGTGATTTTCATATCTTTGGGTGCTGCTGTTTTTGGTTTCATGGCCAAACAGAACAGGAAAGTATCTTTTGTATTGTTGGTTTTGTTTTTATTAATTCTCTACCTATCTCACTCAAGAAGACTATTATTGTTCCTTCAAATACTATGGAAAAATTGCTGAATATATATTTGAATTGCATTGATTTCTTCCTGCTCAGATACTGCACTAATTCAAATATTATTTTGTTTCATGGTATCAGGCTTTGTTCAGATTCTTTTGCTTTTTCATTTGATTGTTTCTTTCATTTGCTGAATCCTGCTTGGTTGTCTATGATTTCTCTGGATGGCTTTTCCATTTCTTCTATTCTATTGATCAGATCTTGTACTGTATTTTTAATTTCTGCAACACCGTTCCTGAGCTCCTGCATTTGGGGGTGAGGTTTCTAGTAGATTCATTTTTTTGTTGCTGTTATTGTTAAATCTGTTTTCAGGATTTTCCCCCTAATCTCTTGCAAGTTCCAAATCTGGCAGTTCAAGGTTTTCTTCTAAGTATCCCATTGAGTTTCAATAATCTTCAGTTGTTGACTTCTGTTTCTCCTCATGATGTGTGTGTGTGTGTGTGTGTGTGTGTGTGCTAGCAGCCGAGGACTGCTGTTTGTGCAGCAGAGTGGTTGAACAGTAGGTGATATGCAGACTTTTGGTTTGTGTAGGTTGGAGGGGAGCTGATTCTTTAGTTTAGAGGAGGATCATATAGATGTTGAAAATTGTATGAGTATGAAGTGATGTTTGGATGGTTAGCAGGAATAAGATGTAGGTCTGGAAAGTAGGTTTAAAATGGTGGTATTAATCATGGGACTCCTTTCTGTAAAGTATAATAATTTTTGTTAAGTTGGAGAGGAGGGTGATAAAAGATGTGATCTTCTTTGGTACTTTATAAGAAAGTGTGTGTTTCTGAGATAGCGGAATCAAGGTCTTGAGATAATGGTGGTTAGCATAGTTGCAGGGTATATTAAATTAGCCCAAGTCACTTAGCAACCATGTATGTAGAAAGAGTGCAACCTTTCTGTTACTGTACTTATAACAGTGGGTTTCTGCACACCTAGGTACTATCTGTGTCTTGTGCAGAGTCCCATGGTAAAAATAGACTTTTGGAGTAGTGGCTCAAGGTGGAGTGGGAGTAGTGGTCCAATTGGTGCTGTCCTGCTAAGGAAAGTTAATCTCAGGGTCTGCTAGTTGCCTCAACAGAGTTGTGCTTCCACTGGTAGGAAAAAGAGTTTTTTTCGGTAATTTTTATGAAAAGAAAATAGGAAAAAAATCTAATAAACTCTTGGGCCTTTGCTAATTCAAGTTGTGTCTGTGTGTTACTGGGGACAGATCACTTTTGAGTTATCTGTGGGTATCTATCTGGAGTGTTGATAGCATTCATGTTAAGATTACATATTGGCCTTCCCTCAACTCACCATCATCACCATGTAATCAAGTCACACTCACAGTACTGAGTGCAGATTCACTGCCTATGTGAGTTCCAAGATGGTAACTCTTTACAGGAGTAGAAAATATTCTCTCTCTCCTTAGGAGGGACGAGAGACTTGAAAGTGCTCACCTTGCCCTGAGCAGCTCCATGCACAACCCTGAAGTCATGGATGACTACTACTCACAGTTTTATTTAGCAGTATTTATCTCTTACTAATATTTGGCTTCTTGTTCTTCACTAATTTAGCAATACACCTTCCTCCATCTCATACAGTCACACACACAACACTGAATGCATCCTCATATTAATAAAAGTTAGTTCACTGAAAATGCAAAAATATTGCCATACATTTGTTATATTACTGCCTGTCCTAGTGATCTCAGAGTGTTATAACTTTGTCTAACCTTTTTATTGGCATATAATTTGCATACATCTATTGAACCATACAGTTCAATGTTTCAGTCATATTAAAAGAGTGGTAAAATCATCACCACAATCAATTTTAGAATATTGTGTTAGTCCGAGTAGACTACAGGAACAAATTTCATAGAAACACATATAGACATAAGGAAAATGTTTATATACAAGAGGAACAGGACATTGAAGCCCAGTCTAGTTCAAAGTCATAAGTCTGATATTAACCCGTATGCCCAAAATCAGTCTATAAAGTCTCCTTCCGACTCACAAAGTCACAGGTGAGTGGGTGCAGAATACCAGTGCTGGCAGGGGTCTCCACATGGCTTCTCACTTTCAGGGCTTAGGATCTACCAACAATAGAAGCAACTCATCGCTGGCAGAGGTCTCCATGTGGCCATCCCAACTTCAAAGGTCTTGCTCCATCAAAGCAAAGCCATGTGGTCTCTCTGCCACCTTCTCCAGCTCCTCAGACACTGCCATCTTGTCTTGTCTATGATTCATTGTCTCTGAAACTAACTCCCAACCACTGGGGAAGATAGCTTCTCATCTTCACAAGGGAAATATTGCGAGATTTCCCAGAAGTCTCAGGAGAAAGCCATGCCCACATAGAGGTCTCATTGGCACTCAAAAGTTATCTCCAGATTAACAGACTAGACTCCACCCCTATATTTCAATCACAAAATTAACATAAGCACATAACTGCCACAAATATTGACTTCTTTGTATCAATTGTTATTAGCTCCACATTTCTCCCTGCCATACAATGAAGGAAACATTAATCCAGCTGCTATCTCTCTAGATTTGCATGTTCTGGATTTCATATATGGAAAATCATGCAAACAAATAAGCAAGCATAATGCAGTGAAACAGAAAAAAGAATAAGAACATAAAGCAGAAAATCATTAAAGAGTATAGCAAATTTAAAATGGGTGAAAAGGGAGATAAAATAATAATGTGCAATATTTTCACTATAATAATCCACTTCTCATTGTACGTTGCATGATAGCAAGGTTAGTCACATCTGTGGTCTGTTTACATCCCTGGATTCACTAGAGGCTGATACATGTGTATTTCACCTAGCTTAAAAAAATCTGAAGCAACTTTTAAATGGGTCAAAAGGAAGATCAAATGATATGATTTTACATTTTAACATAACTATATCTGCCATTATCAACTGTATACTGCTTCCTACTCTATCTGAGAGCATGGCCATCCATGTCCCTCGACTGTGTTCAGAGAGGATGTGCTGGAGACCAACTCTAGAAGTGGATCTTACAAATGGATTTTGGGCTTTCACTATGATCCAAATCCTTTGGCACATCAGGTGTTCACAATTTAAGCTCTTAGATTGCTCTTGCTTTAGATCTGGATTTACTTAGTCATAAACCTTGGGTCACGCAGGCTGGCATGCTTCTTCCATGTGGGTTTAGTTGAGGCCTCACAATGCTATAGTTATTTTAAAAAGAAAATGGTACCCAAAGTTAGTGGGCTACATGTGTATCCAACAGCCATCCAATCTCCTAGTTCTGAACTTTCAAATTAGAGAATGATTGGAATTTTCTACAGTTTTTCTCTCTTTTCTTCCAGCACCACAATTCTTACAAGACCAAGAATGTGGATCACCTTCTGAGCATTCTTTAATTGAAAAGTTTGCTAAAGTTTGCTCGCTGCTCTTTATTTTTGCTTCTTTTTATATTTTGAACAGTTACTCAAATGGAAACAGTTTGCAAAACAGCTATAGTTGGCTACATTGGCTTGAAGATAGCAGAATTAGAGCATGACAAATTGGTTCAAGTGAAGTTGATAGACTGAGATGTGGGATGGGTACTTTATTTAGTAGGTTTCTATGCATAATTGGATGGCAAATTATGCCACAGTGCATGTAATTTTTAAAGCAGGGGAAAAGGCTATTAGAGAAGGGCAATATCCTGCTATTCCTATTTTATTTTCATTAAGAGACTTCGGCTTTCAATGTGTGACTATAAAATAAAATATTAATTTTTAGAATAAAAAATAAAATAAGCGAATAACCACTCTGATGATTTCAAAACACTCCAGTAAAAAATGAGTACTTTTATATGCTTGTAAGATTTTAATTTTTAATGGCATTTTTATTTTTTGTGTTTGACATTCATATATTTTTATTTTGAAAATAATTTTAGTTATTTAATTACTTAATACCAAGACACTATCTGTGTCTAACACCATGAATGTATACTTAAATATTATGAATTACGATGGTCCATGGATTTATGTAGCCAAACACTAAACACTTTTCTACGGGGTTTTGGTGATACTTATGTAGTGTGCTGGTATCCGCAAAGTCAGCAGGTTCTCCAAAGAAGAAAGATCTGCAGCTCCGCTCCCCTAAAGATGTACCGCCTTAGAAACCACGGGAGGAAGTCTGCTCCTTCTTAGCTCGTTGCTCTGAGTTGGAATCAATTCTTGGCAGTGAGTTTGGGAGTTTCCTTTTTTTTAGTTGCTCTGACATTGGTATGCTTTTTCCCCCTACAATTTCCTTAAAGTCATATAATTATTCCACAGTATGAAATGTCTAAACATATCTTAGATGATTACTTTCCCAAATCCACTGACATGACTTGCTTCTTGTCAACATCAACCTTACAGAACAGAGAAGATCTGATTTTTAAGATTTGTGGGGCTGCATATTTTCCCCCAAACACAGTCTCACGTCCTTTTCTCACAGAGAGTGGCTGGTAGTTCAAGCAGTTAGCTTTTGATTGCCCACTCATTTTTTAACCACGTAGCCACCAGGTCTTTGTGATAATACCTGCAACAAAGACAGCCATTTTTGTCGGACCATACGAAGCACTTTCCCCCCGACAAAGTGAGGAAAAACGCGGGTCTGTCTTACAGTCCAAAGGTGTGGTATCCCCGAACATTTGCCTATGATCCCAGGCACCTGCTTACTGTCCGCTGCTGTTTGCATGCTGTGGATGGCTGTGTGTTTGGGGTAAGTGCTGCCTCCTGGAGTCTCCATGTCAGTCAGGTCACAGGATCGGCACCACGCAGGTTTCCCCTCATTTGTTAATGAAAGTGATGAAGGTTCTCAACGCCACTGTTGAGTTTACGCTGTTAAATATTACCGTATTTTGCCTTACTTTCATAAATATTTTACTATGCTGGTACTATCTAGAATAATTCTCTTCTTGTTTTCCTGCTCTAAAAACTGGGTGTGTATTATGGTCCAAAACTACAGTAATAAACTCGAATTACCTATTGCCATTGAGTTGAATCTGATTCAACTATGCTGGGTTTATGGTGCTATAAAATTTCAAAGGGTGAAAAGAGGGGAAAATCAGGCACTGACATCAAGGGCTCAAGTAGAAACAAAGTGTTTTGAGAATGATGGCAACAAATGTACAAATGTGCTTGACACAATAGATAGATTGTTACAAGAGTTGTATGAGCCCCAAATAAAATGATTTTTAAAAAATTATAAAGGGAAATTGGAAGTCATCAAGATGAAATGGAACCCCAAAAGATTGATATACTAAGCATCAGTGACCTTAAATGAACTGGTATTGACCATTTTGATTCAAAAAGTCAAGTGATTTAATATGCCAGCAATAATATTCTCAAAATCATTGGCGTGATATTCATTGTGAAAGAGGACATTCCAAAATTCATCATGATGCACAATGCTATTTCTGATTGAATTATATCTGTCCACTCTCAATATAGATCAAACAAAACAATGATCATTCAAATTTACACAGCAATTTCAAATGCTAATGAAGAAGGTTTTGAGATAGTCTACCAAGGATTTTAGTTAGAAATCAATCAAACATGCAATCAAGATGATTTGATAATTAATAGCTATAGGAGAGCAAACATTGTAGACAAAGAGGAAGGGATAATAGTTGGAAATGAAGCTTGAGATCACATGATTGAATTATGCAAAACCAAAGATTAATTGAAACACCTTTTTTTCTATCAATGCCAAAGGCTACTCACTATACTCATGGCTTCACTATATGGAATGCACAGAAATCATATTAACTATATCTGTGGGAACAAACTCAGAGAGCTGAATAGAAAAATTCAAAAGGCATCTTGGGTGAGCAAAGCGAAATATTTTTATAAATGTTGTAAAGACCTAGAATTATTAAAATCAAAATGGAAGAGCACACTCAACATATAGAAAAAAGAAAGAAACCAAGGAAAAATGCAAGTCTGGGTCAAGTATTAAATGATGCGGCAACATCAACAGAAGATGAGAAGAATACACAGAATACACTGGACTGAAAAGAATTAGTCAGCAGTCTGCCATTTCAGGAGGCAGCATCATATGAGCAATGGTGCTGAAGGAAGAAGTTCAAAATGCACTGAATGTGTTAGCCAAAAACAAGCCTCCAGTATTGATAGAATAATCATCGACATATTTCAACAAGCTGATAAAGAACTGGAAGCACTTCCTCAGATCTACCAGGAAATTTGGAAGACAACTATTTCACCAACTGTCTGGAAAAGAGCCATCTTTATGCCCACTCCAAAGAAAAGTGCCCCAACAGAAGGCTCAAACAACAGAACAGTATCATCAAGTATCATTTATAGCTCTGGTAAGTTAAATTTTTCTGATGACCATTCAACAATGATTGGAGTAGTGCATTGACAGGGTGTTGCAGAAATTCAAGCCAGATTCAAAAAATGACCTGAAACAAGGTATATCATTCCTACATGACATGGATTTTAATTCAAAGCAGAGTGGATTGGAAAAATGCTTGCAAGTGTTTTATTGACTATGCAAAGGAATTAGACCTTGCGGTTTGTAATAGACTATGGTTAACCTTTAGGAGAGTGGGCATTCCAGAACACTTTGCTGTGCTCAGGTGGAACTTTAACATTATAAAGAGGTAGCTGTGTGAGCAGAACCGGGGAATATTGCATGGTTTACAATCAGTAATGCTGTGCGTAAGAGTTGCCTAATTTTACCGTGCTTACTTAATCTCTAGAGTGAGCGAATTATCAGACAGCCTGGCTCATTTGAAGATGTGGTATCAGGTTTGGAGGAAAGCTTTTTAACAACCTGCAAAATGCCAAAGACACAACCTTGTTTGCTGAAAGTGAAGACGAATTGTAGCACTGGCTGATGAAGATCAAGGATTGCAGCCTGCAGTATGGCATATAACTCAATGTACATAAGACCCAAATCCTCGCAATTGAACAAAAAGGTAACATCATGATAAATGGAAAAAAAGATTAAAGTTATCAAGGATTTTATCCCCAAACAATGCTCACAAAATCAGTAATCTCAGAAGACCAAAAACTGAATTGCTTTAAGTAAAATGATGCAAAAGTCCTCTTTATAGTATTGAAAAACAAAAACGTTACTTTGACCACTAAGATACACTTGTCATAAGCCATGATACTTTCAATTGCCTCATATGCTCATGAAGTTGGACATACAGACATTGAAAAGGGAGTTCCAAGAAGAACTGAAGCTTGTAAACAGTGAGTGAGTGGTGCTGGAGAAAAAATATCGAAAGTACCAAGACCGGATACAAAGAAAAATTGATTTGTGTTGGAAGAAGTACAGCCAGAGTGCTCCGTAGAGGCAAATAAGAGAAGAATTTGTCTTAGAGACTGTGGAAATATTGTCAACCGAATCTGTTCCAGAAGGACATTATGTTTGGTAAAGAGGAGGGGGGCAAAAAATGTGGACAGCTCTCACTGAGATGCGTTGATAGAGCAGCTGCAGTAATAGACTGAGGTACATGAACAATAATAAAGATTGTGTGGGACTAGGCAGTGTTTTGTGCTGCTGTGCATGGGCTCACTATGGGTCATAGCTGTTTGCATGGCACTTAGCACCAACAAAACTTTATGGAGGTTGTTTGATTCATCTTTCTACCACAGTGCCAAACTCCCTGGACAATACCGCCAGGGGGTATGCAAAATTAAGTTAGAACTTACACAAATGGTGACAATATATAAGATTCACCATATAGCATATTGGTGAGGATATGAAGCTTATGGATGGTTGGTGGGTGTGTCAGCCAATAAAAATATTTTTTCAAAATTCATTTTTTACTATGCTTTTCCATTTTTCTAAATTCAACTCTTCTTACTTAATGTAATCAAAAAGTACATAGTATATTTTCAATTAGGGGGTTTGCAGGGTATTCTATTTTCTTTTAATTATATATAGTTTTGTGGGAGAAATACTTTATTTTCATTGCATTAATTTTTCAGTGGAACCTTGTGTTTTCAATCTTGCTGTCAATTGTACTCCATAATTGGTAGTGATTTAATTTTGTTGAATTTTTTCTAATAATTAAAAATAGTGATAAAAAATAAAGTGATTAAGTTATATATAGAGAATTATATAATTTCTATATTCCCTACTTTTATTCATAAATTGACTGAGTTTTAACAATAAAAAGTAAATATTCTATGTTCTTTTACTACTTCTAGTGTCTTATACCTTGTTCTAATCACAGGATATATGATATCTTTACTGATATCAATGTTTATTCCTTTATTTTCCATTATAAATCTTATCTTTTGAATCCTAATTTAAATCTTAGATAATGAAGTGTAGAATAGTTATACTTTGATGAAAATATTCATTGAATTTCAAAGCAAAATTAATAGTCAAGGACTGAGCCCCGGTGGCGTAAGTGGTTGAGTGCGGAACTGCAGCCCACAGGCTTGGCAGTTCAAATCCAGCAGCGGCTGGGTAACACCCACGACCACCAGAGGCAGTGATGCCCACAAAAAAAAAAAATTAATAGTCAAACAAGGAAATAGTATAGTTGGCATATAACACTCTAAACACTCTCCTCGAGACTTCATGAATCAAATTTTAAATTTTAAAAATTAATAATACTTAATAGCACTCTTTAAATGAATAGCTACCAACCAAAAGTTTGGGAATTTGAACCCACCTGTGCCTCAGGAGAGAAAAAATATGGCAATCTACTTCCATAAAGATTACAAACTAGAGAACTGTGTTAGTCTGCGTTGACTAGAGAAACAAATTCATAGACATCCATATGTGTGCTGGAGAGAAATTTATATCATTGTAATTGTACATTAGAAAAATCCCAGACTAGAACAGATTAAGTTCATAAGTCTGATCTAAAATTCCTCTTCCAACTCATGCAACACTTGTAACGATGCTGAATGCAAGATCACAGGCCAGTAGGTGGAAAATCTGTGGATCCAGGGGTGGTGTAGGCATCTCAGAACTGGTGTAAGTCTCCATGTGTCTCCTCCAGCTCCAGTGTTCTAGTGTAGCGCATGTGTCCTGTCATCAGGGACACCAAGCAGAGAGTCTGTGTTCTGCCTCCAGCAAGCTATTTAACTCCTTGGCACCTCCAAATAAGGTCATTAAGCAGCAACCTTATTTCCAGGCTACACTCCATCCCTTCACAAATATATTACCAGACAGGAGATCCTATTTGAAAGCAATAAGAAATCCAAAAAAGGGGAAAGGCATTGGGTAATAAGATATTAGAAATAATCACCAATCTCATAATGGTCTTTTACTTGTGCATTGTTAAAAAGCAAAACAAAAAACAAGCAGAATAAAAAACAGCATGACAAAACCTTTCAAACAAATATAGTGTCATAAAAATATTTAATTTAAAAATAAGGAACAAAATGTATTTAGAAAAAATAACTTTTAATTATTGAGTAAAGGAGAAATAGGTTTACAGAAATATATATACACATATAACTTTCACAGTAATGTTTTGCAAAGAAAATTAATTAATGTTACATAACTCAGACATATAATTCGTAAGGCAGATAGTATTATTGGCTATTATCAGAAGCATAAACTATTGTACAGTTAACTTATTGGATATAAAATACAGTGCATTAATATATAAGTAACTATTTAGGTGACTATTAAGACTCAAAATATGTTATATATGCATATTTCTATTAAATATCTGGAAGTAAAATTACTTTAAAAGCAAAAGCCATGACAATGATCTTTCTTGTACAGAAAGCTGTCTCATTTGCTACTCTGTTCTTTAATTGGGGATTCTTAACTCAATTGTAATCTAATCAGATCATAAACATTTATAAAGTTTGATATTGGACATTCTAAATGAAGGGACTTCAAAATGTTCATGAAAAGACTGAGTTAAAAGATAATTAAAAATTTCCATAAACTTTTCATAATATGTTTAAAATTTTATTATGCATCTATCTGTACACATACACACACGCACACACTCGAGCTTTTCTGACAACTTCCCATAAGATTTTGAAAAATAGTATAGATTTAGGGTGACTTTTCTATATAATAATATATTTGAACAACATCCACATCTGATAACATTTTCTTTCATAGTCCATATTTGGACATTCAACACACTCTTTTGAATATATGTATAATTGTAGAGGATAGATATGTAGAGGATATGTAGAGGATAGATACATCTATCAGAAAACTGGATAGCTAGGTAGATAGAAGCATAGATGCTTTCATTGAGTTTATTCCGATTCATAGTGACCCTATACAAAGTGTCCAAGAGCATAAATCTTTATAGGAGCAGTTAACTTCAACTTCTCCCAACAAACACCTGGCAGATTGGAACCATTGACCCTGTAGTTAGCAGTCAAACTCCCTACCTGACAGGATCAGCGTGGCTCCTTATGTCTTCATAATATGCTGAAGGTGGGAGACACGGACCCTCCCTGTGAGACATTCCTGTTGAGAGGACACAGGGAGCTATGCTAGAGCCTTGGAGCTGAAGGAGCCACATGGAAACCCAGGCCAGTGCTGAGATGCTTCTACCGCCGCCGGATGCACAGAGTTTTCCACCCACTGCCTGTGATCTTCCCGCATTTGGCATCATTGCATGTCTTGCATGAGTTTGAAGAGGAATTTATAGATTTTCATCGGACCTGTGGGCAATATCAAACTTTTGGATTTTGATTTGGGCTGGGCTCGGATGTTTTCTCCATATTCTATTACTCTTGTACATAAAGCTCTTTCTCATACATTTGAGTCTTCCCACATTTGTTTCCCTAGCATATCCAGACTAACACACTGATAAGCACATAATGTTTATATGAGTTATTGTTATTTTTAGCCTTATTTATTTATTTACTACTTAAAAGAATCTAGGTAACAAAAAATAGGGTAAAGCTGAGCCCCGGTGGCGTAGTGGTTGTGCGTGGGACTGTGGCCCACTGGGATGGAGGTTTAATTCCGGCTCCCAGGAGCAAAGGCTGGGCCTCCTACTCCCACCACCTGAGGGCAGTGATGCCTAAATAAAAAAAAATAGGGTAAAGTGGAAAGAAACTTGGAAGCATAAGTACATTTTTTAACAAGAGGGGCCCATGCTATTCATGGTGTGAGGGGTGTGATGTTGTTGTGATTTTAAAAGGTACCATTCAGTTGGTTCCAGCATACAATGACTCTATTCACAACACATCAATACACTGCCTAGTCCTGCATATTCCTCACAATGGTCCCTATGCTTAAAAGCAATGTTAAACCTACTGCAACAATCCATTTTGTTCTGGATCTACCTCTTTTTAATTTTGTTCTGCCCCTCCACTTTAACAAGCACAACATCCTTCTCCAGGTATTAGTGTCTTCTGATAATATCTTAAAAGTATGTAAGACAGTCTTACCATTCTGGCCTCTAAGGAGGATGTTGGTTACAGTTCTTCTAAGACACAAAGGTTTGTCCTTTTAGCAGTCTCTGGCATGGACAATCTTCTTCTCCAGTACCGCAGTTTCAACACGTTGACCCTTCTTTGGTCTTTGTTGTTTAATGTATAACGTTTGCATGCATGTGAGGATATCAAAAATACCATAGCTTGAGTCGGGCATATCTATGTCCTCAAAGTAATAATTTTGCTTTTCAATACTCTAAAGATGTCTTAAGGAACATATTTACCTAATGAAATGTGTCTTTTGACCTGTTGACTGCTGCTTCCTTAAGTATCGATTGTAGATATAAGCCAAACAAAATTCTTGACAATGTCAACGTATTTTCTATTTGTCATGTTACAATATATTTGTTTCAGTTGTGAGGATTTTGGTCTTTTTTTTTACAATGGATTGAGTTAAAATCCTTAGTCAGGGTTACAGTCCTTGATCTTCATCAGTAAGTGCTTCAATATTATCCTCACTTTCAGCAAGCAGGGTTGTGCTATCTGTATGCGGCAGATGGTTAATAAGCCTCCCTCCAATCTTGATGTTCAATTCCTCTTCATGTAATTCAGCTTCTCTGATGATGTGCTCTGAATAAAGATTAAGGATGGTGAGAACCCTGGCGAACATCCTTCCTGATTTTAAACCATGCAGCACTATTCCCTTGTTCTGTTGGCCCAACTGCTTCTTGATCCCGGAGAAATTTTTCATGAGTCCAATTAAGTTCTATGTTATGGATTTATTTAAGTTTAAAATGCTCAAAATCTATTAAAGTGGAAAACTGAAGTTCAAAATAGGGAGAAAGAGTTCAAAACAACAACTTGTAAACTGGATTCACAAATTTGAACTTTGGGCATAAAGATTACGTAAAAACTTTAGCATCTCTGATGAGAGAAAGAAGCAATAAAGGACCACAGCTGAGTTATACATATCTCTTAATTTTTTTTCTCTACATGTAAAAGGAAGGTTTTCAGATACTGGAAAGGAGTGGTAGATTTGCATGTTACTGGAAAGTTATGTAGCATCGTGGCAAAGGCATTCTCACTGATTTGGTGAACATAAAAGCTGTTAGCTGCCATGGAACTACATTTTTAATTTATCCATTTTATTATTACTTATGATAAAGGATATGCAAAAAGGAGAGACAGAGACCAAGGAAGAGAGTGTGTTCCCCAACATGGGAAAAGTTAAGTGAGAAGTTGAATCTTGTGATAAGAAAAGAAGTATAAGCAAATTAGACACATGGAATCCCCTGAGTAATTTTTTCTTCTTTTTTTGTAAGTAAATTTCTTTCATAGCAGCATAATTTAAGAAATATTTTCTACAAGAAACCAACTATTCTCTTATAGAACTTCATGAAATTTAATAAAAAATGTAACATCAGATAATAAAGTAAGCTAAAGAAAAAATTCATGATATTATTGGAAAATTGTCTCCTTTCTAAGATCTCTAGATTCCAAAAATCCATCGCTCTAATAATGGGAGACATGATCTGAAGTAGATGAAGAATTTTCCGAACTATTAGAAATCCATGAATCCCTAGTTATACTTGGTGTATAATTAGAAAAGATTATAACATTAAGCCTGATTTATATCAAACAACTTTTTAAAATGTATTTGTGACCAGAAAATATGTTCATATGAACAGAATATTCCCTGGAGTAAAACCACATAAAATGGAAGCAATATATCTTGACTTGTAACATAGCTTCTCTTTATATAGCTTGACATTTAGTCTTTACAGGGAAGACTCAATGATTGTTCTGGCAATTTCTGTTAGGTGACAAAGAAAAAATATCTAAATAAATCTATTATGTGAGGTTATGTATGCAATGCAATTTTCTGTAGTTTTTATACCCCTGAATTAAGAAACAAATTTCACATTACTTCAAAGGTTGCACATATTTACAGAGAAGAAGTGTGCTTCTGACAAACTTGTTGGATTACTGCCAGAAATGAAACTGTGAATAGGTAAAGCGCTATCTACGAAAGACCTGTTCACAGGAATACATCACCTTTTGTATTTGTTTCAACATACTTAATATCTCAAATAGTAAACTCTGATCCTTTCCTTAAGTATTTACAGTGATCAAATGGATGGCCATTGTATGTTACTATTCTCACTATATCCTTTAGTGAATTAGTCATTAAGTTGCAATATCTTAGTTATCATAACTTAAGAAGCATTTGAGACAATATTTTTTGGCATTTTTTAAATAGTGGAATATTTTCCTTCATGTGTTTAAATTTTTAATGGATTCTGGACATCATATACAAAAAGTATACAATAAGAAAATATATTGACATCTAGAAATTTGTATTCCTCTCTTCTGTCAGAACGTTAGTACTGTGGTACTAAATTGGTACTTGAGTTGGATATTTTTTTCATTGTTACTATAGCTTAATATTGTGCACTGCACTTTTGATATTTGTTTCATTATGTCTTGGGCGCAATGTGAAAGCCGCTGTGTTGGTAAACTTTTGACAACTCCATTTGCAGCTTTTATGCTCCCCTGTCTGTCTGAAAGTAAAAATAAAAATCGCTTTTTATGTTTTTATCCTTTCATTTTGTTTTTTGTTTTGTTTTGTTTTTTTGGGCATCACTGCTCTCTGGTGGTGGGAGTAGGACGCCCAGCCTCACTGCTGGAATTGAACCTCCATCCCAGTGGGCCGCAGTCCCGTGCACAACCACTACGCCACTGGGGCTCAGCCCATTCTTATCCTTCTTTCATTACTTGACTATTAGCCCTTGCTGCTCCACGTTTGTTTGTCTTGGCAAGCACAACGCCACTATAACAAACCCAGCTCAACTGCTGATCGTCCCTAATGAAGTATAGACGAATGACAAGCTCCAGATGGTAATACTTTTTTTCTTTGGTTTGAATTGTTTTGTATATAATGTCCAGAATTCAATAAAACATTTTAAGAATACATAAGGAAAATGTTGTACCACTAATAAAAAGCTCCAAAATATACAAAATCAGAATCTTTTTATGTTGCAATAATTAGCTAAGACATTGGAGGAAATGTCCTCTATCTTTCTGGTCCAACTATAGTCGTACTCGGGTTTTTTTGTTACTAGGTTTTTTTGTTACTAAAATGGTTTCATTTTTCTTGCCCTTTCTCTTGGTCAAACAAATTCTGTCATGTATATATAGTAGGATTGAGTGCAGCAGAGGCTCATTATCTAACATGAAAAATAGGACTGTAATGGAATTAGGGCTAGAGTTATTTTATCATCATTTCAGACATATATGAGGGGATACACACCCAAAAAAGCAAAAACAGAATGTGGCAGAAGAATCAGGACTTTTGTAGTATACATTGTTCCTGCTATGCAAGCATTCAGCAACTTTCTTTTTAAACAGACTTGACCTTTGCAGAAGGTTTTAATCAAGCCACATTTTTTTTTCTCCATCATTGCCCTAGTGGGAGTAGGAAGCCCAGCTTTAATACTGGAGGGCTGCTGCTGGATTTGAACTATCAACCCTGTCGGCTGCATTCCCTCACACAACCACTGCGCCACCAGGTGTCAGCTTTCAGCAACTTTCTCTGAGTAAGTGCACCCAGTGGTGTCACCTGGGAAGGTTCTTTTTGGCCACAGTGATTTTTTTTTTCATAAGCAGTTTTGCTCAAACCTCATTTTTTTTTTTGTGATGGTCAATTTAGGAGAATAGCATGTGGTTGTGAAATTATGATTCCTGCTCATAAAAATTGCCACAGAAACTGTTGTGATATTGAACACAGCTTATAAGGATAGTGCTATGGGAAAACATCAAATGTATGAGTGGTTTTCTTTCTTTTTTTAAATGTTGATTAATGACAATCCTCATTCTGGATGTTCATCAACTTTCCAAAGGGACAAAAATGTTGACTTTAGTGTGTTTGGAGTTCATTCCATCAGGTCATACTGTTAATCAAACTTTATATGTAGAGGTTCAGAAAAGTTTGGATAGCATTGTGTGACTAAATAGGCCTGATTTGTCACCACAGCAATGCATGCTCATTTAACCATCTCAGTGTACCAATTTTTTGGCAAAACAAAAACCAAAAACCAAAAAAACACATGCCTCTCTTGTCCCACACACCTTACTTGTCTGATGTCATTCCATGAGACTTCTTTTTGTTTCCTCAAGTGGAGAGGGACATTAAAGGAAAGCAATTTAATGATGCAGAAGAGGTGAAGAAAAACAGAGAGAGGTGCTGCCAGCCCTCCAAACAGATGAATTTGATAAATGTCTCCAAGAATAAGATCACAGATTTGACAAATATATTAAGTGTAATGGAGAGTATTTTGAAAGACATGAATTCATATATATATATATATATATATATATATATATATATATATAGTATAGGTTTGGAGAAATAAAACATGTTTTGGGAGATAGCCCCTCATATATATTTTTTTTTACTGATCTTTTCTTTCACCAACAAAACATCTATATTTATTCCCTTGTGGAGATTTCTTTTTATTCTTTGGTTAAATTCTGATTTCATTAATTTCATTTGTCTGAAAGAAATGTCGAGACAAAGGAGGAGGATTTTTACCTTTCCTCTAATAGTATCTGAGTGATCTGCCTGGACCACAAAGAAATACGCTTTCTAATCTCCTTTGCTGATTTCTATTCACTCCCACTCCCAAAAAGTCTTATATGGAGAGCAAAGTCCCTTTGTGTCTTCCAGGGTTTTGCTTCTGCTTTTTAAGGCATTTTTAATGATTTATTTTATTTATTCTCTTCTATTTGCTTTGTAACTAATTGTTTTACTTATGTCTGCTCCTGAGTGAAATACTTGACTTTTATTGAAATGAATGTGTCCACTCTGTTATCGTAAACTACTTAGCTGCTTTGTGAAAGTTTCCAGGTGGAACAAATATTTTGCATCTTACTACTAACCAAAATATTGGCAGCTTGTACATTCCCACTGTTGCGTAGAATAAAAATGGTCTGAAAATTTATCTCAAAAAGAATATAGCCAAGAAACCATCTAGGAAAAAGTCTGCTCTTTAACATCTAAGATCTTCATGAACTTGAATTGACTTGATCAAGACAGTTTTTATTTTATTTTTTTGGTTTTGTTTTGTTGCTCAGGGACCTCAGTCCTCTCAGAATAATAAAAAAAAGCTATTATGCAATTTGCCCAAATTATTTTTCATTCCTTATAAATTAAGTAGCAAAGAAAATTCTTTCCAGATTCCAAATTTTTCACAGAAATGAATTTCTTAATTTATGTTAGATCATTTGTAAAGTATAGTTGTAAAAATACAGCAGCATAAAATGAGAGCCAGATCTCAGACTACTTCTGTAGTTCAAAGTCCCTTGCTCTGGCCCAGAATGATGGCTGTATTAAATAGTAGTAATCAAAATGGTCTGGGATAATATATGTGTGTGTGTTGTATGTATGTGTGTGTGTATATATATATATATATATATATATATATACACACACATAGTCAGACTATAAGATGTACCGCCGCCCCAAAAAAAAGTGGGAGAAAAACTATGGTGCATCTCATGGTTTGATGGTGTGGTTCCCCAGAACATTTGCTTAAGATGCCCTGGGCCCACCTACGTTCTCCTGCTGTTTGCATGCTGCGAATTGCTGTTTTCAGGGGAAGTCCCGCCTCCTGGAGTCTCAATGTCAGTCAGGTCACATGATTGACACTGCGAATGCCTCCCTTTATTTGTTAAAGAAAGTGATAATGGTTCTTAGCATCACTGTTGAATTTATGCTGTTAAATCTTACTGTATTTTATTTTACTTTAATAAATATGTTTACATGCTGGTACAATTTGGTTCAAAATATTTTTTTCTTGCTTTTCTGCTCTAAAAACTGAGTGTGTCTTATGGTCAGGTGCATCTTCTTTTTTTGGAGGGGGGGGTTGCATCACTGCCTCTGGTGGTCGTGGGCGCTAGCCAGCGCTGCTCTGGAGAGCCGCCACAGGATTTGAACCGCCAAGCCCGGGCGGGTCGGGGGAGGGGGGCGCTGTCCCGCATTCAACCCACTTACGCCACCAGGGCTCAGCCCTGGTCAGGTGCATCTTATGGTCCGAAAAATATGGTACGTATTACTAGCTAGCTCCAGGAGGGGAACACATCTTCTGGATCAGATATCACAGAGCAGTGAAGGCCCTGGATCTAGATAACAACTACACCATCAGAGGAACAACGGCAGAACCAGCAATTAGAACATGGAATAGAGTGGTGGACTTACCAACGCTTGGAAGAAGTAACATCAGTACATTTGTGCAAAAGCCAGGCTTGCCAGTAGAGTCCTTTCAATCATGTCAAAAAGGTGGATTTGCTGATCCACTACAATTGTGCAGCTTTGCTATGTACACATGGAGAAGATTATATTATCTAGAGAAATAACCTGCCACCTCACTAAAAAGTCCTTGGAGGTCAGGACCTCCAAAATACTAACTTAAGATATGATGCATTTGGAATCTTGTAAGAATCCAAATGCCAAAGATGAATTCTATATCTTTAAGAAATAGAAACACAATATGTAATGACATGAAATAAATTTCAGTAGCAGTAAATCATATGTTTGAAGATATGACTTCTTCTAGAGGACAAGGAAATATTACTTATAAGTGCACAGAATTGATTATCAACTCTCCTGACTATACCCACTGTCAATGTCTAAGAACTGTTTTATGTTTTATGTTTAAGCAGCCTATGAAAATCTTAAATACCACAATAACAAAAAAGCACCTAATATCTATATCTCTGAAACAAAGAAAATAAATAAATAAAGGTAATATTGCTCTTGAGCAATATTTTGAAGTTCTTTTACCAAGTGAAGTTTACCTACAGAATGTTGTAATCTCCAGCATAAATGAAAACTTTTGTATCACACATCAAAATTATTTTCCACTTACAATTCACATTCAATTATATCCCACAAAGACTTTTTTGGAATCCTTTTGAAAAAAAAAGGATAACAGCAAAAAGATAAAAAACCTTCCATTTCTAATGCTTACATGAGAAATTTCTAAACTCTTCAAATAGTGGCAACTTCACCACTCATATGTCAGTCTGCCATCCCGTGGTGGCTTGCATGTTGCTTTGATGCTCAAGTCAGTGCTCCAGTATTTCAATCATGAACCTGGCGAACAATGGTCAATAGATTTCTCCAGAACTTCCAGGCAAGAGCAGATGCAGAAGAAGGAAAACACTGTCTACTCCCTGCCCCTGAGACCTTACTGACCCATTGTGGTCCTATAGGACAGGACTGCCTCCGTACGTTTCTGAGGTTGTAACTATTTACAATATTTTCCTAAATTTTTATTTGTTTATTTATTTTTCCAAACCATTTTATTACGGTCTAATCCAGACATTCCTCTCCATATTCAATCATATCAAGAGGTGTTATATAATCACTACCATAAGCAGTTTCAAAACATTTTCTTTTGTTTTGAGCCCTTGATATCAGTTCCTCCTTCCCCTCCCATCTTACCTGCTCTACTCCCTGAAAGCTTTATTCTAAAGATTATCTCCTTAGACATATACAACCTGGGTTTAAGATACCAAAAATGCATAGGGAAACACATAACAGAAAGTGAGAAAGCCAACAATAACAAAATAACTCCAATATGAAAAAAAGAACATATTAAAATCCAGATCAAGCACACAGTTTATCAAGATTAGAGGATAAGACTTCAACCACTCAAATAAGATTTACCATTTTAATTTTATCTAGTGCTCTCTCCACAATACTCTCTGTCTGTTTACCAGGTTATTCCCAACCCTCACTTTGAGGGAAATCACTGGACACATTCTGATATAGGTCCCGCAAATGGATTTGGGTTTTCACTATTTTCTGTGTTCTGCACACTAGAATTACACAATTTGAGGTCTAATCCAATTCCCTTCTTTGAACTTGGATTCTATAATTTATAATCCTTGGATCATGGGTATTGGTGTGCTTCTTCCATATGGGCTTAGTTGATGTCTCAGATAAGATGTCCGCTTGTTTGAAAATAGGCCTTTAAAGTCCTATTTTTTTTCTGATAGCCATGCGGCATATGCTTTCTTTACCACACTTTGCTATAGTACCCATAGCGTCTGTGTATCTTTCATGAAGACAAGCATTGAACAGGCTCATGTCATGAGAACTTAACCAGGAGTCCAAAATCCATTCCTGATTCTTGGTTTTCTATAGACCTCTAGTTCAACTTGGAGACATCCTTGTTATTTTATGATTTAGAATCATACCAGCCATTTCCCTGGAGCATAAGGATAGGTGAACTAAGCTCAACCTGCAACATACTTGCCACCTGAGAACTGAAGAAGGAAACGATATGGTTTTTGAAGACGCTGTTGGTAGGCAGTCTAAAATTTACTTCCTGTTTCAAAGCCTTACCTGTATAAAGTGTATATTATCCTGGCAGACTTATGTCTGATATTGTTAGTGAATACTATTGTATGCTTTACCTGACCACTCCCATTTTTTCGTGAAAATAATGTCCAGTCATGTAAGGATTTTAAAGTACAAATCAATAACCCATGGCCTGCAGTTTGCCACTTTTTTAATCTTCTTTCCTCAAGAGTGTTTTAAAATTAGTACCATTGGCTAATCAATGACACTTTATAAAAACCGTAACTATCTGGAGAGTTAAAGGCCTCATTTCCTCCTGTGGAGCAGCTGGTACCTTCACAATGCTGACCTTGCCAATAACAGTCCAATCACCACCCCCGGATTAGACAGCGACTGAAAAAAAAAAAACGTTGAAAAATAACAGAACCATGCCAGACATAAAGACAGAAGATGAGCTCCATGGACAGAGGGCAGTCAAAGTATGAATGGCGATGATATGCTCCTGAACCTAGAGTCAACTTCCATGAGGTGAATGGTCCAAAGCTTAGGGGAATGTAATGTGCTGATAGAGACAGGTAAAATTTGAAGAAAAGTTCCATTTATAATGAGAAAATAGTATGAACCAAGTAGTGTGAGTTAGGAAATTAGAACTCATAAAAAGTGAAATGGAATGCATAAAGATTGATATCTCATCGTTGATATTCTAGCATTGGTAAATGAAATGGGCTTTCAGATATTTTGAATCAGAAAGTCATAATTTTTTTTTCTACTGGGCAAGGCATACTCAAGAAAGATAGGGTATATTCATTGTCAAAAAGAACACTTCAATATCTTTATTGCAGTATTATCCTGGATGTGTTAACTGCAGAGACGAGACCTTGGAAAAGACGATGTGGTTGGTAAAGAAGAAGGACAGCAAAAAAGAGAAAAACTCTTGATAGTATTGGCCAGCACAATGTGTGCCACAGTGTGCTCAAGCATACTAATGATTGAGAGGATAGCACAGGGCCAGACATTGCTCCATTCTGTTGCACATAGGACCATATGTGTCAGAACCAACTCCATGACACTTCACATTCATTACATCAAGACAGATCATATTGTCTCTTATTCCATTTATACAGATAGTATTATTTTAGTCTTTCACAGAATTAATAATAGGTAAAGTACCTACTCTTTGTATGTAAAATGATGCATTCCACAAGATTAGAATAAAAAATGGTAAAGACACATCCAAATATGGAGTCTTTTACTGATTTCAAACCCAACAGTCAATGAAACATAAAAATACAAATCTCCCCCAAATTAATAGCTTGAACTAAAAAGTCACATTGCATCACAAATATATTTTATTAATAAAGCCAAAATTAAAAATTAGGAAATAGGTACAAGCAACTAAGAGTTAACAGGTATAAAGTTAAGTGACAATCAGTAAAGGGGACCGACCATAAGCCTCCCCTACCACCTAATTTGCACTCACTGAATGCATTTCAGAGAATGAAAGAGTGAAAATACTTGACAGCTTTCAGTCCAATAATTTCCATGGATTAAAGAATTAGAGCTGAAATTGTAGAATTTAGATCTGGTTGTACAAGATTTCAAAAATATTCATAGCCTTGCAGAAATCCAGTGCACTTTTCCAAACAGGACCAGCTCATGGTTCACACGTCAATCAACTGGAGTCAGAGATAAAGAGGGAATTTGTAAAAGGCCCATTGAGTTCTGCTGGCAACTGCAAACACAGAACTAAAAAGAGCATTAGGAACCGTTCTGTTTACAGCAATTAACTGGACTCAAAGCTCTGTCAGCAGTTCCGGTAGTGTGGTCCTTCTTTGTGTCTGTTCTTTAATATTCAAAGCTTGTTCAAATAGTGTGAGAAATTGAATACATCCTTCTGCTGCAACAGATACAGATGATAAGCTCAGAAGCTAAAGCTCCAATGATGTATCTTAATGCAGCCAGGAAGTATCATCAATGGGTGACGGAAAGCAGTGAGTTCTGGAATATTTCATGTTGGCAGATTTACCTTTCTTTCCAGGTAGAAATAGAATTTTTTATAAAGATTTTACACTCAGCAATTAAGTGAACATCCCAATGGCAGAATTTAGCATTCTTTTAGGAACACAGACCACTGATTCTCTGTTTTAATATTGGCATCTGATTCAGAAATTTATTTTAAGAGTAAGGGCAGGTATTAATTATGTGTGTCAATACCTTATGATTAGCAAAGTCTTCCAATACCATTTTGTGTGCTTTGATTTCATGCACATTCCTCATTTTAAAAGGAAATTTCCAATAAGCCCTTCCTTCCCTCACTATAGTCTAAATCTCAGCAATCATTACCTCACTAACGTTATCCCAGGACCCTCAAATGTCCCTTTGCTACCATCACAAATTTATCTGCATCACCTTGGCTCTTTATATCATGTATCAAAGGTATATATGATTTAGATACTAACTTTAAATTAATTAAAATTACTCCAATTCTTTGTAAACCCTCAGGTATATGAAACTTGGGCATAGTTTTTTGAAAAGGATATCTGTGATATAAAAGGAACTAATAAACTTGTACATAAAATAACCTCATGTGAAAAGTATGGTTCTCACAGAATGCCACATAATTACTTCAATTTGTGTCTAGTTTTCTATTGTTTTAAATGCGAGGTTGAATAATTTAAGATATATGTATAATTATGTAGACTACCACCATTATCTAATTCCAGACACATTTGCATCTTCACAAGGGATACACTATAATCTGCTGAGGGTCACTTTTGATCTCCTGTATCCACACACTTGGGGAGCAATTTTATCATGACAGCAGCGATCAGGAAAAGAGGTGGCGTATCGTATTGGAAAGTCAGCTGCACAAAAGCTCTTTAAAGTGTCTCCGAGTAAGGACGCCTCTTTGAGTATTAATTGCACCTGATGATTCCTCCAAGGTTTTGCTCTTTAGGTTTTCTGTCCTTTGTCTTATTTACAAATAATTTACACTTTTGATTTTTCAGATGTGAAATTCCACTTGAGTTCAATAATTAACTTTTATACAAAGTTTATTTCAGATTTTCATCTTATTCTTTTTGAGACTGAAAAATTTTAATGGGCTTTCTTCTGTAGGTTTCCTTTTTGTTGATTCCTTGCTTCAGTCTGTTCTAATAAAATGTTAAAATATTCTTTCTAGCTCAATTTTGGGTTAATTTCTATTTAAATGAGTTGTTGAATTCACAAATAAAGTCACATGGGCCTAGATTTTCTTTGGAATAATTTGCTAACTATATTTATTGGCTTATTGTAGCAAATTCCATTTTTACTTGCTCAATGTATTTAGCTCGCTCATATATTTTTTCATTGTATTCCCTGATAATCTTTATTATTTCACTTCCTTCTTTAAATTAGTAATTGGAATGTTCTATCATTTTCACTGGATCAATATAGTTTTCCTTGCCTTTATGAATTTATTGATTCTTTAGAAAATATTATTCTCTGTTGATTTTCTTTGCTCCATCTCACATCCCAATTTATTACTAGTCCCTGTTTCTGCTTGCTTTGTTTTAATATGTTCTTTTTGAAGTACATTTACATGTAATTTTCTGTAGCTTATTTTAGGTATCATTTTTTGTGTGTTTGTTTTTTGGCCATCACTGCCCTCTGGTCATCGTGGGAGCTACCCAGCCTTGTTCCTGGAGAGCTGCTGCTGAATTTGAACCTCCAAGTCTGTGGACCACAGTGTCACACTCAACCACTAGGCCACCGGGACTCAGCCCTTAGCTATCATTTTTATTGTAGACATTATACTATGAGGCATATCCCTCCAAAAAAGCTAGAATTTTTGTCAGTTTTATATTTAATTTTTTTTAAAAACAATCTTATCATACTTACCATATATACTCAGGTATATATACTCAAGTATATACTTGCCATATATACCATACTTACCATATATACTCAAGTATATATACTTACCATATATACTCAAGTATAAGTCACCTGAATATTAGCTGAGGCATCTAATTTTACCACAAATCTGCATTTAAAATATTCTAAACACTCCACTTATACACAGATGCATACAGCAACACATTTGTCAAATCTGTGATTCTATTCTTGCAAACATTTTTCAAATTCATCTGTTTGAATGGCTGACAGCACCTCTCCTGATTTTTTCTTCACCTCTTCTACAGCTTCAAATCCATGTACTTTCATGTAACCCTTCATTCACAGAAGCACAAAGAAGTTGCATGCAATGAGGTCAGGTTCATGGAGCAAGAGAGATATGCTGTTTTTGTCAAAACTGGCACTCTGAGATGATTGCATGAATAAATACACCCATTGTCATGGTGGCAGAACCAGTACCCTGTCTGCCACAAATCAGGCCTTTTTTTTTTTTTTTTGGTTCCATGCTGTCATGCTATCTTTCTAAATAGAAAACTGGAATAACAAACTGACTGAGTGGAATGAACTCCAAATGTACTATGAGTCTACATTTTCATCCACTTGGGAAGTTGATGGACATCTAGTATATGGATTATCATCAATCAACATTCCATCTTATTTGAACTGAGGAACAACTAATACACTTGAGTTTTTCTCATAGCGCTTTCCTTGTAAGCTCTGTTCAACAACACAACAGTTTTTGTGGCATTTTTCTCGAGCAGGAAACAAGATTTCATAGCTGCCCTTATATCTCTTAAATCAGTCATCACCAAAAAACTGAGATTTGAACAAAACTTTTTAGAAAAAAAATTCACTGTAGCCTGAGAGAACCTTCCCAGATATGATACTTAGATAGTTTGGTGTCAATTTGGGACTTGAGAGGATTAAGAGTCAAAGAGGGGAGTCTAGTCTGTCAATCGGATCATAGCTTATGAGGCCTCTGTGTGGGAATGGCTTTCTCCTGAGAATTCTGGAAAATCTGGGTTTTCCTCCTTGGAGCCAGGAGAGACTCTGCTCACTCCCTTGGAGTCTCTCTGCAGACAAGACACATGGAAAAAGCTCTACTGATAAGACACTTCTCCCTCCCTGCTGACTTCCAGAGAGACATCTCTGAGAAGAAGCTACATAGAACTACTCTGATGCAGTTGTGGAAGCTGTAGAAGCCATATGGAGACCCTTGTCAACACTGAGATTTTTAATTTTTTATGGGTGGGGGGGGGGAGGCATCACTGCCCCTCTGGTAGGCATGGGAGCTACCCAGAGTCGCAGCTGGATTTGAACCCTGTGGGCCACAGTCCTGCACTCAACCACCTACGTCACTGGGGCTCAGCCCAACACTGAGATTTTTTAAATGCCACTGGATCCAAAGACTTTCTACCCACTTGTCTATGATGTTCTTGCACTCAGCATCATTGCATGTGTTTCGTGAGTCTGAAGAGGATTTTATACAATGGTTTCAGATCATGTGGGCTAATATCGGACTTATGGGTCTGATCTGGACTGGGTTGAGATGCTTTCTTCATGTACAAATACCCTTTATATAAACCTCTTTCATATACACATATGAGTGTCTATCCATTTGTTTCTCTAGTCTACCCAGACTAAAACACCAAGTAACGCCATGTGGTGCACTAACTCAGAGTGAGTTTCTGCATGCTCCACTCGGACTGGAAACTGTGTACTACAAAAGCTCTTCCCTTTTGGGACCTGAGAGAGAGCTCAAGAAAGAAATCATTTCAAAATTGGAATCAAGGGTCTACTGCTTCATATTTTTCTATCCATTTTATTTGTTATGTATCACATACATTTATGTGAGTTTGGTTTTGTTATTATATATTTCAGCACTTTAAAATCTTCCTTATGATACCTTACATTTATTATTTGCTGTTTGAGTACATTGTACAATTTCCACATTTTCATATATTTAAAATTTTCTTTTTGTCATTGATTTCTAATTTACTTTCCTGTTAAAATTGGTCACTTTAAAGGGCCCTGTTTCATTTTTCTACAGGTAGATATCCATTTTTCCAGAACTACTCATTAAAGAGAGTTACCTGCCTTCCATTTGATGCTTTGGGGGCCCTTGTCAAGATCAGTTGCTTGTATGCTGATGATTTTATTTTTGTTAATTTTCATTGATCTGAGTACCTTTTATACCAGTACTGTGCTGTTTTAACCACTGTGGCTGTGTAATAGTGGTTAAAGTCAAGTAAAGAGAGTTGGGCATTCTTCTTGAGGAATTCTTTGATAATTCTGGGCATCTTCCCTCTACACATGAAATTGGTGCTCATTTTTTTCCAATTTTTGGAAGAATGTTATTGATATATGAACCAGGGTAATGTTAACCTTATATAGTGCCTTGGGTAAGATTTATATCTTTATAATATTGAACATTCTACTCTATAAGCAAGGTATATTCTTCCATTTGTGGAGGTCACTTTTGGTTTCCCATAGTAGGGTTTTGTAATTATCTTTATATGTCTTTTTTTTTTTTTGGTTAAATATATCCCTAGATTTTTCAATTTGTTTTTGGCCATTATGAAGGGCACTGCTTTCTTGATCTCCTCTCTCATGGTCTTGTCTGATGAACTTAGCAAACCAATAGACTTCTATTTGTTTATGTTGCATCCTTCCACTTTTCCATATTCCTCTATCAATGTCAGTTCTGTTGTGGAGCTTTTGGGACTTTCAATATATAGAATCATGTTGTCTGCAAACAGCAATATTTCACCTCTTCCTTTCCCAGTTGGATACCTTTAATATCTTTCCACTCTCTTATGTTGTTATTGAGGACCTCCAGTATGATGTTGAATAGAAATGGGGAAATGGACATCTTTATCTGGTTCTCTTTTGCAGTGGGATGGTTTTAGTCTTTTCTCTATTGACTATGAGGTTGGCTGTTGGCTTGCATTAACTTGAGGAATTGTCCTTCCATTCCTATCTTCTTGAGTGTTTTAATTAGGAATGGTTGTTGGATGTTGTAAAGTGCTTTTTATACATCTATTAATATTATCATGTAATTCTTATAATTTTGCACATCAATGTGGTATATAATATTAATGGATTTTCAGATTTTAAATGGTCCCTGCATCCCTTGTAGTAACCTGCCTGATCATGGTGAATGGTGATATGTCTTATATACTTCAGTATTCTATTGGCCAATATTTTGTTAAGGGTTTTTCCATCTATGATCATTAGTGACATTTGTCAGTAGTTTTCTATTCCTGTGGGATCCTTGACCTGTTTTAGTATGAAAATTATACTGTCTTTGTAAAATGAGTTTGGAAGTTTGCTGTCCTGTTTATGTACTAGAAAAATTTGTGGAGAATTGACTTCAGCTTTTCTCTGAATGCGTGGCAGAATTCTTCTATGAAGATGTATGGTCTCGGATATTTTTTGGTTGATAGTTTCTTGATAGATGTATCTATTTCTTCCATTGTTATGGGTCTGTTGAGGGTCTTGACATCTGCCTGGAATAATATAGGGACTGTTGCTTTTCCAAGTATTTGTTCAAGTCCCATTAATTTCTAGATATTCCCTAAACTTTTGCTTATTCTTGCCCAGTACCCATTCTTGTCCAGATACTTATCATTCATCCTGCAATTATTCTCCCTTGCTTATTATGGTCATCCATTTTTTAAATTGATCTCTAGTTTTATGCAATGGTGTTCTGATTTGAGAAGGATGTATGGATAATCTGTATATGTTTGTATTTACTGAGGTTCAACTTGGTTCTCAGTATGTGGTTTATTTTTTAAAATGAGCCATGTGCACTTGAAAAGAATGTGATTTTTTTTGCATTTGCATGAAAAGATCTATAGGTGTCTATCAGGTTCAGTGGCATGATTGTAGTGCTCAGCGCTGTAGCCTTCCTTCTGAGCTTCTTTCCCAGTGATCTATCTTTTTCTGCTAGTGGTATATTAAAGCCACCTACTCACATGTTTGTATCTGTGATTTTTTTCCAGTAGTTTGTTTGACTAAGCTCATGGATCTCTTGTTAGGCACACATGTATTTATTTTACTCATTATCTCCTGGTTTACTGATTCTTTGAGCATTCCTTGTCTCTTGTTATCATTTGCACCTCGAGGTCATTTTTGTGAGAGATTAGGATTACAGTTTTTAAGTTGAGCTTTGCCTGGTATATTCTCTGCCAGCCTCTTTTTAAATTGGTCTGCTTTTGCTAGACTTTAAGCTGTGCCTCTTGCAGGCAGCAGATTTATGGGCTAAGTTTTCTGATCCAAATTGCCAACCTTTGTATTTTAATGTATGAATCAAGAATATTGGCATCCACAGTAATTATAATGCTATGTAGATTTCTTGCTATCATTTCATGCCTTTTGTAATTAGTGTTTTCCTATATCCCTTCAAATCAGTGTGCTGGGTTTTGGTTTGGGGCTTCATTCTTGCCTTCTTTTCCCCATGCTGCCATATAAGCACATTGGCTTCTAGGTGGAATTGAGCTGTATGATGGCCTCCTGCTTGTGCTTGGTGGATGTTGGTCTTTTGACCATAGTGAGTTGGCAGGGATCTTCCAGTGTTGGGTGCCTTAAGAAGTATTCTTTGAGTTTTTCTGAGTCCTGTAAGACTCTTACCTTTCTGTCTATCTTGGTAGGAAATTTGGCAGGGTAGAGGATTCTTAGTTAAGTATTTATTTTTCTTTGAGCTTGTGGAAAATATTACTCCACTCTGTCTTCCTCTTCTTGGTTTCTGCTGATAGGTCTCAGCATATTCTTACCTGAGCACCACTGTTTGTGATGGCCTTTATTTTTTTCTCTTGCTGAACTTATTTTTTTCTCTTTTTCTTCCAAGTTGGATAGTTAAACTACTATATACCTTGGTGAATTATTCCAATAATTTAGTTTAGTTGATTTCCTCTCTATTTCCTAAATGAATGTCTGATTCTCATTAATTAATGTGGGGAAATTTGATTCCCCAAATTCCCTTGCTAATTTATCTGCTGACATCTTTATTCTGTCTTATTCTGATGGTTCAATAATTCGAACACTATTCCTCTTTCATGCATCTGTCTTTGATCTCACATTTTTTGTCTCTTTGATTATCTTGTTTGACAAAGATTTCTGCTTGTTGAAGTCACCCTGATTACCCTCGAGATCATTGGTATGGTTCACTGTCTGTTCATGAGAACTGAGATTTAAATTATGTGGTAGTTAACTGAGTATCCAGAAATTAAGACTTCTGTATGTCAAAATACTTACATAAGTAATTATCATGGAAAGGTCTCATTAGAAAATATGCAAAGATTCACTACACAAAGAATATGATGAAAGAAAAACAAAAGTCTCAAATAAAACTGGTATCTGTTAATCTACATAGATTCCCAGGGAAACTGCTTGGCTACTTAAATTCAAGACAATGAAGTTGGCTTCGAAAAAATAATAGCACCTATTATTTTTGGCATTCCAAATGGGTTTCTTTTATAAAATTTGCTTGAAAAACACAGGATAATTATTTTTCTTATTAGAAAACATGTTACACAAACTGAAAACTACATTGGTGAGAAAAAGACCCAGAATGCTGTATTGGGTTTAAAATTATTACCATGGGCTAAATCAGTGACGCTATAAACAAGTCTGTGTGCTCCCAGAAGATGATCAATAAGATTCTCTTCCATAAAATAAGAGACATGTCTCTAAATTGAAAAAATCATAGATGTAGGAATGGATTTGGGACTTGAATTTAATCCTATCTCCAATCTAAGAATAATTAGTTCTTACTACATCTTGATACTCATTCTCATGAAGAAGATTTAGATACTTTAGCAAAGTGTGGTGAAGAAATTAGACAGTGTGTGACAATTGGAAACCATAGCATGTGGGGACTTAAGGGATTGTTTCCAAACAAATAGCCATGTAAGTGAGAATTCAACTAATCTCATATGGAAGAAATATACCAATATCCATGATACAAGGCTTAAAACCACATAATACAGATTGGAATGAGAAAATAGTACCAGAGATTATATTGTGAGGTTTTGGTGTACATGAACAGAAGGTTATGGAGGACAGTGGAAACAGCCAATCTATTTGGAGGACCCACACAAGATAAGTCTCTGGTAATTTGCCTCTAAGCATTTTTGAGGGATGGAAATAAACTGATCAGAGAGTATTGTAGAGTTGATTAGAGTAAATTAAAATATTTAACTGATGCAATGATTATTGTTGAGTGCTATTGAGTCAATTTGAACCCATAGACAACTTTTAAGTCAAGGTAGAACATATCATGAAGCATACGTTCAAGACTGCAATCTGTCCTATCTTTCTCTATTGAAATGATTGGTAGGTATGAATCTGAGTTAGCCTTTGAGTGTAAGCACTTAACCTGGGACATACAAGGGTTCCTATGATGTTATCATTACACTTTTACAATATGTTTTAATATCACAAAGGTATATCTTTCCAAAACAGTTTTAATGATTATATTTCATTTCAAATGACCTTCTATTTGTTTTCAATATACATTTGAATATTGGCATATTATGTTTATGAAAAATTACTGCTGGTATTTGTACTGGAATTGAGTTGACTATAGAGTTAATTTGAAGTCATTGTCAACTTTAAAATTTTGGAGATTTTATACATAAGTAAGGTATGACTTACTAAAATATCTTAACAATTGTCAAGTATATTAAAAAGTTTTCTTTAAATGATATTACACCTGTTATTCATTTTGTCATTATAACATTTTTAATTACAGAATTTTATTTTTTCCTCTGTAGTTGACATATAAATCTTATATCTTGCCAACTTTAATAACATTCTCATTATTTCTAAAAATTGGTGCATACATATTATGAATGCTTTTGTGAATCAATGTATTCTCTGTGAATAATAAGAATTTAGAGTTATTTTTAGTAATATTAACATCTTAGTACTTTTCTACCATCAAAGCACTTAAGAATAATATCCCACTGTAGATCTGTGTAATGCAATTTTATATGTTCGTGTGTGCATTTAGGACATTTTGCTATTGCATCACAGATTTTTAAAATATTTTTTAAGTTTTAAAAATGATGTAAGTACAAACAAAATTATTTATTTTCTTAATTATTTGCCTTGGCATACTTATTTTATAATTTAATATTGTTATATTTATGAGAATGATTTAGAACAGGAAATTTTCCTTTTGTTGTGCTTATTATTACTATGCATTGAAACTAATTTATATCTAACATCAATTATACATTTATCATAGTAGTTGATGTTATAATGATAGACCCAAACTATAATTCTATAATAAACCCAAATTGAATATTTTATTCCATGAAGCTTCATTTTTTACTCAAAAGCATAACTGAGCATATATTATTGTATCAATTTAATTTCTTTTTAGAATAATTTAATATATATTCATTGATTTATCATCAAGAATCATTTCTAATTGTGTTTTCAATAGTTTTTCAGGGTTTCTTCAAATAGGCTTTCCCCACTTTAGTTATCTCTGAGAAAGAGACATGCAGAACAGATACAACTTTTTACAGTAATGATGAAATGGAAAGACAGCATAAATGAGAGAATTATATGTGAGTGCTAGGAGGAACCTTAATCTTTCTTTTACAAAAAAGTACAATACATTCATTAAATAATAACCAAGTCTCTTGCCCTATGATTTTGAGCACAGTCCCCAAACACAGCTGACATTCAAAGAGGAAGTTCCTCCACTAAAGCACTGCAGCCAACTGTGCATTTGGAATGTCGGTTACTCTCAGATTGTTCCCCCAGTAATCCAATCTCACACACCAGGCTCCTGAACAGTCTCAATCATCCTCTTCTAAATCACAGTTCCAGGCTACAGTGCTTTTTCAGGTTTGTTCTTTTTTCTAATCTGAGTAACATGACAAATATGCAAAATGTGAAATTTCAGTTCCTGTTTCATTTCATCAACTATAAGAGAACTGACTCAATGGACAAATTACTGAGGTGTTTATAAACTGGGGTCAACTTGTGTGTGTGTGTGTGTGTGTTTACACCAGGGGCTTTTTCACAGTTCATAGTAAATGTAATCAAAAAGTACTGGATTTTTCCATTAACTTTTAAGCCCCCTGAATGTGTGCATATGTGTTACTATGTGTGGCTAAACTTAGATTGCTAATGCATAGATTAGGATTGCAGCAATTTTATGAAAGAGTAGTTGAAATGTTTTCTCACTTTGTTCTTGTAATCAAGTTAAGCTTAAAATCCTCTGCTTCTTCAGGGTTTGGTAAAAAACCTCTATGAAGAGCACTTAGTCTGCTCTGAAGTTTATAAGAGGATATGTGATATGCTCCAGATATATTTAGTAAATTTGGTACTGATATAAAAATTGACATATTTCATCTCACAGGAATGAGAGAAGTTTCATTTTTTAATGAGTATATGTTATTGTAACCACTTATTATTGCCAAGCTCAAATACTTTATTCTTAAAAGCATTAGAGTAAAGACAAGTATCTTCTTAGCATGTTGAATTGCACTGAGGCTGATGAAGATTATGGAGTTTAGATTTATTAAGAATGTGCAAGAGTGAGTTATTTTAATGGCATTTGAGCCACAATTAACTGTGGACTTATTGAAATGAATGATAATTTCCACAGTATTTAAGAAAGGAATTGGATCGGGTAAATGAAGTTTTCTGTAATGTCAGTTTTAATTAAAGGTAAAGATTAATTAAAAGTTTTATTAATATAATTCCATAGTTCCAGCTACTTCATCAAAAGTGTAGTTTTATGAATTACAAACAATGATTACAATTAATTATATTAGTATAACAATTAATTTGAGGTCCAATCATGCTTTTACTAATTGTCCTATGTTTTCCTGTGATAGACAAACATTTTTTATTCTTTAGGATATATTTTCATTCACTTAGTTGTCAGTTAAAACTGTAAGCATTTGGGGAACACCAGCACTGGTAAAATGATGCAAGATACACTTCAATCTTAAAAAGTAAATCATGCTTCCACTTTGAACATTCTAGGAGGTAGATGTTTTGAGATCTAATAGTTGAGCCAAAATGAAAGTTTTACAGAGTAATCGTCATTCTAAAAATATTGTTCATGTGAGTTTTTGATAGTTGAAAAATCTGTTTCTTTCTAAATTCACTGGTTTTTTTTTATGATCATATGAAAATTGTATGTATCATTTTAGTTTCACATCTATTGTATTAAAATATCCAATAGATTTACTTGGTCTCTCTTCTATATTTGTAATTATGTCTCTTTTAACAATCTTAAATTGTTAATCTGCTTCTATGTCATTGATTAAACTTGGTGCATTTGTTTTGTTTTCACAAATATTTCATTTTTGGTTCAATAGAGCCTATATACTGTATTAATTTATAGTTAGTTATTATTATCTATCTTTTCCTTTCTTTGGGTATAGCTTACACTTTAGGAAATAAATTGATCGGTTTTATAGCTTAATCAATAACATACATATTAAAGTTATTCTACTACTTTATTTTTACTCTAATAGATACTATTTTGTTAGTCTGGGTAGACTAGAGAAACCATAGAGATCATATGTTTATAAGAAAGAGGTTTATATGCAAAAGCAATTGAATATTGAGAAAACATCCCAGCCCATTCCAGATCAAGTTCATAATTCAGATATTGGTTCATATGTCCAGTAGCAATCTATATAGTCTTCTTCAGTCTCACGAAAATATGCAATGATGCTGAATGCAAGGAGATCACAGGTTAGTGGATACAAAGTCTTGTGGATCCAGTGGCAGTGGAGGCATCTCAGCACTGGCCAGCGTTTCCACATAGCTCCTTCAGTTTCCAGGGCATGGGCTCAATCAGCATAGTGCAAGGTGTTTTGTCAATATAGCATTTCCAAGGGAGTGAGGAGATAGACAAAAGTTTCTCCTGCCCCCAAGGAGGGAAAACAAAAGATTCCAGAATTCTCAGGAGAAGGCCATCCCTTCATGGAGGCTGTGTTGGTTATATCTTGATTGAAAGGCCAGACTCCATCTCTTCTCTTGTAATCCTCTCCATTTGACAACAAATCATGCAACAACCACAGTATTTGTCCTAGGGATTCTCTTCTAATATAGCTTTCAATATTTAATTTTTCTTGATGGTTGTCTAATCTTATGTGAGATAAATTCAATGTGTTCTTAACATTGGTTTGTTATATCTGGCATTTATAAAATTCATCTTAAATTTTTAAATAATGTGCTATGTGAATTTATTTATATGCTTTGCTTGAGGTATCTATCTTGTATCAGTGTGAGCATAAACACACAGATAGATTGGTGCATGATAGCTAAAAACCCAATCCTTTTCCATTGAGTTGATAGCAATTCATCCTAACTCTATAGGACAGAATATAACTGCTTGTGTGAGTTTCTGAAACTGGAATTGTTGTTGTTTACAGAGTGCTGCATCATCCTCACAATTTTTCCTCTACCTGAGCTCCTTATTGCAGGGGTCATGTCAATCTCTTTGAGGGTCTTCCTACTTTTTGCTGTCCTTTCATTTTACCAAGATGATGTTCTTTTTCATCCTAACAACATATTTTTGACATCCTAACAACATATTTAAAACCTTTCAGATGAAGCATTGCCTCCTCTGCAAGCCTTGCAATCTGGAGAAAGCATTCTGTCTGCACGTCTCCCTTAACAGACTGGATTGTCCTTTTAACGATCCCTGGCATTTTCAATATTTTCCACCAGCACTACAATACAAATATTCAAGTCTTTTGTTTTCCTTATTCAATTTCCAACTTGTACATATATGAGGCAATTCAAAATATGATGGGCTTGGATCAGGTGAAACTTAGTTCTCAAAGTAACATCCTTGTTTTTCTAATACTCTAAAGAAGTCTTGTGGAGCAGATTTAAATAATATCACTCCATTTGATCAATTGATGACTGCTTCCATGAGCATTAATTATGAATCCAAGCAAAAAAAATATCCTTGACAACTTGAACTATTTCTCCATTTGTCATGTTATCTATTGGTCTAGTTGTGAGGACTTGAGTCTTCTTGACATGGAGTCATAATTCCTACTGAAAACCGCAATTGATTATCTTCATCAGCAAGTGCTTCCAGTTCTTCTTACTTTCAGCAAGCTAGATTGCGTTATCTGCATATCCCGAGGGGTTAATTGCCTTTCTCTAGTCCTGATGCTGCATTCTTCTTCAAATCATACAGTTTTTCTATGATTTTATGGGCACACAGATTGAATAAGTATGATGAGAGGATACATCCCTGACTCACATGTGTTTCTTTACCTGATTACGGGAGCAGAAGGCTACATCTTTCTCTTGAGAAGCAGCTAGTCATTGTGAAGTTTGAATCTTCCATATCCCAATCTATCATATTACCATGAGAATACCAGGACAATAAAAACCCAAACCCAAAATGGAACCCGCTACCCTTATTTCAACCCAGTCTCATAGCAACTTCCTGCTTTCTGAGAATATAAAATGCTATATGAGCAGACAGATTCATCTTTCTTTCAGGGAATAGTGGGATGACCAACCTTGCAGTTTCCCATGTTCCATACTTAGATGGATTGATGGATAGATAGATAGATAGATAGATAGTAGATAGATAGTAGATAGATATAGATGTTAGATATAGATAGATAGACAGATGATGGATAGATAGATAGGCAGACAGACATGTGTATATAAAAATAACATGTTTTAAATGACTAGCAAATCATAGAAAAATTGAAAATCATTTTAAAATATCAACATGTGGATCTTTGTTATCAACATAACCACCATTTAGGTTTATATATTGCTGATATCTCTAACACTTCCCCAATAATGCTGTGTGTCCTGTGATTCACTTCACAAAAAAATGGCAATTTTAGCATTTCTTAGGATCTCAATCCTTCATCTAATTCATCCAACATTCATGATTATTTTTCAATATTATTTGTGTTTGAGGCATAAAAAAGATTTCTGAAAGGATATTATCAGGTCTGGAAGATAGATGCTGTTAAGTTTTCCCAATGAAATTTTCACATACTAGCCCTTGTTAGCCTCAAAAAATGAGGAGGTACTTTGTGATGGGGGAACAAAAGAAAAATCCTCAGTACAATATTCATGGCCTCCTTCTCAACACTACATTTTCATTTTCTTCAAACTGCTTTAGAACCAGTGATCAAAACCAGTTTACTTCAAGAAAATTGACTAAGATTATACCTTTGAAATTAAATAAAAAAACTTCTTCAGAACCTTCTGAGCTAACCCCTAGTCTTAGAACTTTAACTTTCTCTGTAGACTTCCTTGGAATGTTTTGTTTGGGTGGCACTTAACAGTAGAGTCGCATCATATGGAGACTAAAGTAAGTGAACTACTGAAAAAAAAGTTGCCTGCTTTTCTCTACTTATTGCAAAGAGATGTACAGATATGTACAGTGTTGAATAGCCCATGCATCTATGAACTAGTAACATTATTTATTTGTTCACTTGTATAATAATGTCGATGATTTCAAAATATGATGTTCTATAAAAGAACATTGTCAGTACCATGGATTGCCAGGAGAAGAAGCAAATCTATACCTCCGGAATTCTCTCAGTGAGGGTGATGAAACTTTATCTCCTATAATTTGGTCGATGTTAGTAAGAAAAAGCATCCTTGGAAAAAGGACAACACTATACTAGGTAAAGTAGAAGGTGCTCTGAAAAAAGAGGGGGGGTATGATGGAAAGTTGAAGAAATGGACTAGTACAAGGATTGCAACAATTGGCTCACATATATCAATTACTGTAGGAATGATGACCAAAATTATACTTGCTGGCATCTAGTTGAGTCTGACTCATATGTATCTATAGGACAGAGCATTACAGAGCCTTTGTGAATTCTCAAGACTATAGCTTGTGGGAGTAGAAAGTCTCTTCGTTAACCCACAGAGCAACTGGAGATTTTGAACTGCTGAACTTGCACTTAGCAGCTGTGGCAGTCAACTATTCTAGTCAATGTGAGGATTAAGAGTGTAGGGGGTGGAGTCTAGCCTGTAAATCTAGAGATAAACAATGAGACCTCTGTGTGGACATGGACTTCTCCTGAGAAATCTGAGAAATACAGTTATTTCCTTCTTGGAAGTCAGAGACACTATTTCTCAGTTCATTCCCTTGGAGACACTCGACTGAAAAGGCTGACTTCCTGTAAGACACACCTGAGAAATCCCATGGACCTACACAGACGCAGCTCTAGGAACTGGAGTAGCCACATGGAGACTCCTGTCAGCACTGAAATGCTTATAACACCACTGGATCCAAAGATTTGCTGCCCACTGTTTTGTGATCGTCCTGCATTTGGCATCATTGCATGTGTTTTGTAAGTATCAAGGACTTTGTAAGTTGCTGTCAGACATATGGGCTAATATTGGACTTACAGTCCTGATCTGGACTGGACTGGGATGTTTTCTTAATGTACAATTATAAAAGGGTAATTGTACATAACAATAGTAATTAATATATGATAGTTTACAACATTTACTCTTGGCTATATGTCAAGCAAGGTAGTGATTCAGATAAGTTTAATAGTTGAAAACTACCAGTCCCTCTGTGGGAGAGAAAACGTTCACTGTTCCCTTAAAGAGCAGCAGCTTGAAAACCACACAGGGCCAGTTCTACTCTGACCTATAGGATCACTGTACGTCGGCATCGACTAGATGGCAGTGGATTTGGTTTTTGAATTAGTTATGTCATACCTTCTTTAAATCAGGAATGGGGAACATATTTTTCTGCCAAGGGTCAGTCAGATATTTATAGCATCGCATTGTTCAAGCATTTAATTAACTCACCCCTAATGTGATGGTTGGAACTGCTTCTCTTTGGTTAGGTGTGTGATGGCAGCTGGGATTGATGATTTTGAGGGACTTATTCCACCTATGCCCTGGGCATTTCCAACTCCTGTTCTACATGATCTGCATGAGGTATTTTATTTTTACAACCACCCAAAAAAGTTCATATAATTTTGGCTTCATTCTATAAAGGAAGAAATTGACATAGAGACAAATAAATTAATCTGCACAAGGTTAAACAGATGAATTACTAGCAGCTGCTAGAAAACCAAAAAAGGAAAAATAGATGTCTGTTAGGAAATGACTGGGATTTTCCAGGCAAGAGAATATAGTAGTTTGCCAGAGTAGAAGTTGGGAAATATAGTTAGACTTTTAATATATTTTAAAGATATTTTCAGTGTAGTGAAGGATAGTATGTGGACAAAAGAAGTAATAAAATTTAACAATGACAACCCCATTGCATTGTTTATTGGCAACTTAATGAATAGTGGTACCAATAATGAAGTTCACAAAGGAAAGCAATATCTTTGTAGTGTTAAAAAATATTAAGATTCTTCAGGTAAAACAAAATAGATTGAGGTAATATTTTTCCCAATGCATTCTGGGTGTTTAAATTAGCCAATGTCCCTGCATAATATTTTCTTCTTGTTTAGACTATGATCTTTCTCTGCTAATATCCCAGGTTTCTTTTTAAAGTCCACTTGAAATATTATGAACTTAATTGTTGTTACACATTTCTATCTCTGAGTACAATCCAAAAGCTTAGTAAATTCCTGTGTGCAATTGAACATATTCTCTCTGTTTAAAGTCTCTGTTTAATTCCCTGACCTAAGGCAATATTTTCAAGGTTGTGCTTGTGAATTCCATTTTTAATATTGCTAATAACAACGTCAATTGGTACAATAGGAAGGATAATGCTCAAGTTTCCTGACAAATGACAAAATAGCAGTGACTGAAAAACATAGCATTTTAAAATTCTCTCACAGTATACTCCAAAGGTAAGAAGCCTAGTGGTATGGCATTTCCTCCTGTGTTGTGATGATATCCTAAACATATGGTTTAGTTATTGCAATCTAATATGTTTTGATTCCCACTCCAAGTTTATCTTCTAATCAAGAGAAAGTAAAAAATACAAACGAAAGTGTATGCATGCTCATAAGACGATCAATTGCTAAAAACAAACAAATAAACAAGCACAGGAGGATTTCTTCAACAATTATCAGAAAAAGACTAGTGAGAAGAATAACCTAGGTTTCTTGGAAACCTGAAGGGCAACTTTAAAGCTAAGTGGACCAAGATGTCTGTATATCAGAGTTTGTGGCCTTGGGACGAACAACAGGAGACAAGAACACCACTGTTCATGTGGAGTCGGTATCCTGCCCTGGGCATTCCTGTATTCTTCTTTGAGCTTCCCTGCAATCAGCCGCCACCAAGGCCATGCTTCTTTTTCACAACTATTATTTGTCCCGGGCTCCTGCTGCATCCCATGGCTACACACATGCACTGTGGATTTCCACCCGTGACCTGGGCAGAGGGGATCCTAGTCAGTGCCTATTCCACCCCAACATAGTCTTCCCCCAATACTGCTACTACTGGAAACGTATCATTGCTAGTTAGTAGCAGATGACACGGACTACTCCGTGTACTTGTCATTGCTGTGGAACTGCAGGGACCACTGCTCCAGAGGACTTTAGGAACTGTAGGACCACTGGGCCTACAGTTTTGTTTTGTTTTTGTTTTTGTCAGATGGGTCATGTGTCCATGTCATAACAAGTATTATGGGAGACACATATCACACAAATGCATGAAGACCCAATCATCATACTTATGAACTGGAGAAGGATCACCTACCTTCCGAACACAGAAAGTTGCATGGCACTGGAGCTGTTGCTGTCCTTCAACCCCAATATGGTTTTCCAGCTGTGGGCTATCAGGGCACACAGGTGAGGCATCACAAAATACACCAATTAGAAGTGTAGAAGATAGGTAACAAGGGAAAATTATTATAAAATACCAAAAAGAACAGAGGGGCAGGATGAAAGATGCAAAGAACAAAATTATTGAGCTTAAAGTCAATACCCCCAGCGGTGTGAAAAACATTTAAAAAAGAGAGGGAGTGGCCAAAGGGGTCCAAATAAAGCCTATGAATTGTTTAGGACCAGCAAGAAATCCAACCTATATCTCATTACAGTTCTGCAGCAGGAAGAAATGAAATACCTTCAGGAAAAAACATTAAAGTAAATCATTGACATAAACTTCTATCACATCATAAAAGAAGTGAAAACAACAATTTAAAGAGCTGAGCGATGATTGCCCCCCCCCCCAAAATAAAAGAGCTGAGAGAACCTCAAATAGAATAGATCCCAAAAGAAAACGTTGCAATACAATTGCACGCAAATTCATTAATATTGAAAACAAGGAGAAACTTCAAAGAACATCTAGAGCGTAAAGAACAGTCAGTAATAAAGGAAAACAAATAAGAGGAAGAGCTGATTTCCCAGCAGACATGATTCTTCGTTGGATGTGTTATAGGTGACTGACCACACATCATAGATAGGGGTTACACGCTAGGTTATACTGAAATGAGGGGGATTATTTAGGGACATACACACAATAGGATGGGAAGGTATTGGGGTCCCTCATATGAAAAGATGGGCAGGCCCCAGACTCAGGCTGGCAGTCTAACTTTGGATACCGCTGGGCAGATTTGACCTGTTCTCTGACTCCCTATAGAAATCATTATTGGTAGCGTGTGAATCCTACCTACAGGGGCCAGACTAATGACGGAAAGCCTTCAGGGAGAAGCAATCTATTGTCTAAAACAATAGGGAGAGGACTGAGCCAGACAGCAGTCTGAAAGGCTTAAAGCATCTGATCTCCGACCGTGTGTTAGAAAGTAATTTCTAGTGTTTGATAAATCTTTGGAGGAGACAGAATTGGAGAAGAGTCTTATAATATTTCCACAGATAACCTTGAGAAGAATGGAAATTCCAGAGTACTTCACTGTGTTCGTTTAGAACTTGTACAGTTGTAAGGAGGTGTGAACAGACCAGGGGAATACTGGATGGTTTACAATCAGGAAATGTGACATCAGGGTGATATTCTCTCAGCATACTTATTCAATCTGTATGCCCAGCAAGTCATCAGAGAATCTGGAAGATATAAAGAAGGTGGCTCCAAGATTGAGAGAAGACATTAACAACTTGTGACATTCAGATGAAAAAACTTTGGTGGTTGAAAGTCAGGAAGATTTGAAAACCTAGCTAATGGAGATCAAGGCTAGCTGCCTTCTGTAGGGATTAAAACTCAATGAAAAGAGAACCAGAATCTTCACAATTGGACAAATAGGTAACATCATGAAGTAGGGATGAAAGGTTGAATTTGTCTAAGATTTTGTCTTGCTTGGGTCCACACTCATTACTCATGGATGCAGTTGTCAGAAGATGAACATTAGAAAGAACATGCACTGCACTGGGTCAATTTACCACATAGGAACTCTGTAGTGTTTGATGAGCAAGGATATTGATTTGAGGACTAAGATGCCCCGACCTTAGCTCATGATATTTACAATTGCATGATATGCATGTGAAATTGGATAATAAATATAGAAGCTTTAAGAACAACCACTGCATTTGGAAGGTGGCTGGAGAAGAATATTAAATATGTCACGGACTGCTAAAAGGAAAAAAAAACACCTGCCTTGGAAAAAGTATGACTAGAGTGCTTCTATGAAATAAAGATGACAAGACTTTGTCTTATGTCCTTTGGACATGTTGTCAGAAAAGAACAACCCTATTGAAGGACATCATATGGGGTAAAATAGAGCACCAGGGAGTGAAAAAGAAAAACACTTAACAAGAGAGAACTACACAATGCTTACAGAGACCCGCTCTGGAATGGGGGCAATAGAGAGGATTGCCCAGGACTGGGCAGCATTTCTTTCTATTAGGCATAGAGGTACTATAGTTTGGAACAACTAACAACAGCAGGAACTCCGAAACTTTCTTTGATTCTCGTTCTAAAGAATTGATGCACAAATAATGAGATAAATCTAAATGCATTTGTTTGTTACTCAAAAGAATGGGAACTCAAATATGTAGCTGGATACCTGCACTATAGATTATAGGCTATTTTTAATTTCTGGGTGCTCAAGTTTTGGGTTTTTTTTCCTGAAAATGGAGTAGTAGCTCCCTATTTGAAGCTACTTGAAGGACTGAAAGACCTTGCAACACTTTCTACCACAGCTAGAATATAAATCATGCTTAAAATAATACCTTTCTTCTATACCCATTTCCTCAGGGATTCAGTCTCCATGGATGATTACTTGAATATCTAGTTTCACAATATATCCTGTGCACCACATTCCAGTATTTTCTGTTGTATTATCAACCCTCAAAACATATGTTGATATCTTAATATCTGTATCTTTTTATATGAACATTGTGTTAGCCTGGGTAGACAAGAGAAACAAATTGATAAATATGTATATGTATATAAGAGAAAGTTTTATATAAAGGGTACATTTATATAAAGGGTACATTTAGAAAACATCCCAATCCAATCCAAGGTCATAAATCTGATATTAGCCCATATGTTTGATACCAATCTATAAATCCTTTTGAGACTCATGAAACACATGAAGTGATGCCAAATGCAGATCAACCACATGCCAGTGGGTAGAAAGTCTTTGATCCCATGGTGTTGCAAGCATCTCAGAGCTGGCAGAAGTCTCCATGTAGCTTCTCTAGGTCCCGGTTTCTGGCCGCCTCAGGGTAGGTTCATGTGGCTTCTCCTCAGGAATGTCTTCTCAGATGAGTGTCTTCAAGGGAGTAAATGCGTGTCTCTTGTTTCCAAGAAAGAAGTATCAGATTTCCCAGAATTCTCAGTGGAAAAGACCATGCCCACACAGAGGTCTCATTGGCTATCTCCAGATTGACAGGCTAGACTCCATCCCTACACTCTTCAAATTGATACCAGATTAGGTGACTGCCATAAGTGTGTTTAAAGAATATGACTTTTGTCTGTACAGATTTTGCTAGTGAAATTAAAGAAGCCTTAGTAGAGTTTTCATATGAAAGATATATTACAATCCTAGATCTTAGAGTTGTGCTCCATGGGAAAACAAAACAAAACAAAAACAAACAACAAACATGAAAGCAGAGCCAAACACAGAGAGAAAATAGCATTTGAAGTCTTCACTCAAAGTCAAGTAATATCAATAAAAACCACTGGTAACCAGAAACATGAAAAAAAACAAGGAAAGAGTGACTCTACTATGGATGCTAACTTTACAAACATGAGAATATTAATTTATTTTCTTTAAGATCACTTATTTATAGTATGTTTAATTGAAAGCATAGAAAACCAAATTATATACCCACAATTAATACACAAACCTTACTGTAACTCTTCCTTTAACATCCCTCACCACCACTTTTTCCAAGGATTGAATACATTTGTCCACATGTCACCTGAAATATCTCTTTTTATGACTCTTTATTAAAGAGATGTATTTTGTTGAAAACAGAAAATACCATATGTAATTTAAAAAGAATATTATTGAGTGAGTCATGGTATCAAAGGACAGACTAAAATATCAGACTATTTCAGAAACAATCTGGGGATATTGGAAACAGGATTACAGGAAACACGATTGCTGTCTGCTAGCAAGTTACTCCACATCAACAATTTAATTTTCTTAGCTTTGTCCATTATTTTGCGACTAGTTTGCTATAGTTAGGGTCCAAGGAAGGCAGGATCCTACACCTAATAGGCAACCCAAAATGAACTGAATTGGAGTAGAGGCAGTTCTCAGAAGAAAAGGATAATAAACAGGAAACACAAGAGATGCTTTATCTTTTCCTTATATGCTACTTCCACTGACTTCTTCAAGAGATACATCACAAACTGATTAGATGGCTAAAAAATCTTTTGGATAGCATTTCATTATTTTGAACTTCAGTTTTATTATCTTTAAAAGTCAAAATATTATTTTCTTGTAAGTCCCTTTATAAATGTACATTAGTGCCTAGTATGTTGAACATACACTTTGATCTTAAAAATACGTTTTTGTGTGCCTGCACTACAACCTGGATCATAGACCATAAGGCAAAACTGTTTAATTTACAGGGTGGCGCTGTTTGTTTTTGTTTTGTTTTATTTTTCAGAAAAGGGAGTGTGGCAGTTATGTGCTTATGTTAATTTTATAATTGAAATGTAGGGCTGGAGTCTGGCTTGTTAATCAGGAGAAAGCCATCGAGTAGCTGATGAGGCCTCTGTGTGGGCATGGCTTTCTCCTGAGACTCCAGGGAAATCTCACGATATTTCCCTCGTGAAGATAAGACACTATCTTCCTCAGTTGTTGGGAGTTAGTTTCAGAGAGATGATTAACCACAGGCAACATAGAATGGTGGCGGTTGGGAGCCTGGAGTAGCTGGTGGAGAGACCACACGACTTTGCCCTGATGAAGACAGACCTCTGAAGCTGGAGCGGCATGCTGTTGATGGACCTGAGCCCTGGAAGCGAGGAGCCATGGGGAGACCCCTGCCAGTGCCAGAATTCTGCACCCACTGACCTGTGACTTCCTGAGTCAGAAGCAGACTTCATAGACTGATTTCGGGCATATGGGTTATTATTGGACTTATGACTTTGCACTGGACTGGATTGGGATGCCTTCTTAGGACCACATTTCTTTTGTATATAAACCCTTTCCTTATACCTATATGTGTGTCTCTGAAATTTGTTCCTCTAGTCTACCCGGACTAATACAGGGAGAAGTAAGACAAATAAATTTGGGAACCTATGAATTATATACCATGTCTTATTAAGATATCTTTCTGAGTCCTACAAATAAAAGTTCATCAATTGTGCCTGCATGTATACAACTAGAATTTATTGACTACCCACTATGCACTACACAAGTTTCCAAACATAGAGATACAGCCAAGGAGAAACTAAATTTCTGCTCTTGTGATTGTTATAATCATGTGTGCATGTGTTTAAGTAGTAAGAGTGTAGAAAGTAGGGCAAGACAGGAGTAAAGTAACAAGAATTAAATCATGTAGAGACAAATAAGTACCTAAACAAGAGACATCTTGCTTTGACCCCAATCTTCTTATTATCAGTTAAGAAGCTAGTCCAGCCATTCCCCCCCCCCCAAGCAAATAGTTAAGCTTAAGTTTTTCTTAAAACATATAACTGTCTCGTTTGAGTCAAAAAACAAATGCAAGTAGGTATGCCTGGTATTTCTCTAACCCATTTAGGTCTGGATGTCAGACCAACTCTAAGTCATAAAAGACCTCTGGTGGCAGTGTGGGTTAAGTGTTGTGCTGCTAACTCCAAGGTCCACAGTTCCACATCTTCAGGTCTCCATGGGGGAAAGAGTTTCTACTCTGGTAAAGAGTTTCAGTCTCCTAATACCAAAGTAGCAATTCTATTCTGTCTCATAGAATCTGAGTCCGAATTGACTCCACAGCAGGGAGATCAGTCATAAGATTTCAGCAGGAGGTAGCCTCGAGACGCAATCTAGCTGAAGTTCAGCAAGAACAAAGTTCTCACAAAGGACTGTTTTAATGAGTTCTGAAGCAACAGATCTCAAAGAGAATTAACATCTAACCTCAAATGAGACTAATTAACCTATAAGTAAATGAGATAAATATAAATGCATTTGTTACCCAGCAGAATAGGAACTCATTAGGGTGATAGAGAAGTGACAAAATTAGCAACATTTTTATCTCCGATGATCATGGTGTAACACTATTAAGTATGCTACAGAACTAGTTCTTAGACTCTTCTGAGTTCCATGTTAAGAATACATGTTACAAGGGGCTTGGCAATATTGCTACCTATCAAGGCACTAGCACAACTTAAAAATAGACAAAAGATTCTATATACCTCTTCCACTCTTATTACAGGTAAAATTATCTAAATTTTACCTAAAATTTTTATTTATCTAAAATCCTACTCATATCTTACCCATGCCACTGGATAAAGGAAATTAATTAATCTAGATGGCAATTACTGGCAGGGATCACTGACATCTAGCATATATTTCATGTTCAGTTCCAGGTCACAGGTATGGTGATGCTATCATACCATAATGCATAACTCTCTTTGTTCTCGATGCATATAAACTTGTGTTACATGATACCATATTTTAATAAGGGTGCACTAACAGTCTGATTTTTCCCCAAATATTTTACTTGTTATTGTTTTTAGATGCTATGGAGTTGTTTTTTCACATGGAAACCCTCTGTCCAACAGAACAACACACACCCTATCTCTGCACCCTTTCATAGATGTGTGCAGGTTGTAGCCACTGAATCATACACTTCACCCAGGGTCTTCCTGCCTGTTGCTACCGTTTTATTTTTCCAAGTATGGTGTCTCTTTCCAAAGACTCCTGTGAACAGGAATTTACTCTATTGCAGTAAGATTTCCTCCTTATATCACCATTGTGGTAGCTGAAATACTGAAGGTATGCTGGTACTTCACCTTGGTGTTAGCAGGGTCACCAAAGATGCACAGGGTTTGGCAGAACTTCAAGACGAAGAAGAGACTGCAATGAAGAAAGTGGTTGTTCATTGTGGAGGGGGCAGTCAGTGAAAATCTTAGAAATAGCAGTAGAATATTAGTAGGTACAGAAGTATTGTTTGTATCACCAAACTCTTACAAGGAAGCATGAAGAAAACAGTTGGAAGGAGTGCCAAGTAAACTTTCTTAACCCAGGATTACCACAAAAAATTGAATTTATAAGACAAAAGTAACATATATAAGGCACAACATAAATGAAGCTCAAATTGACATATGCCTGTACTCTAGGACACGTGTACTCAAAGCCATGGCATCCCTGTTCTGAGTTTATAATCTACCTTGGCTACCTTTAACCCTTATGTCACACACACACACATACACAGAGACACAGAGACATAGCATGACATGAGCCAAATAAACAATGGATTTTACTCATTGGTTACCTATGAAAAGCAATATCAGGGAGTACAGAAATATTAGCATCAGTTCACCCTAAAGTAATATATTTGAGTTGTTTGATTATCAAAGCGATGTTAAGTTTTCTTGATTCAAAAGGTATATTCCACCTTACTTCTTCCCAGAACATTTCCCTGAGAACTAATTCTAGAAACAAATTAGAAACTAGAGATTCTCTCAACTGTGAGAAGCCAATTTGCCAGCTGAAAATAAGATGAACATTTAGCACTGCTCAATACAACAGTCACTCGGAGACCCAATTCTCCTTCCATTTCTTTCTTCTGCTCCCTTGTTTCTATCCTCTTTCTTGTCTACACACTTGATTTCCTCCTTTGTCTCTTTCACTCACTTCTTTCTCTGGAGTCTTCCTTTCATTCCTCCTTCATTTATCCCATTCTTTTCTCCTTTCAGCAATTCATTCATCCATTCATCTATTTATTTTTATGGACACTAATGTACTATGGTATTTTAGAAGATAAATGACTCATTTAAAAACTATAGACATATTAAAATAAATAGCAATACACATAATGATATACAAATTTTCAGGAATGCACACACATGTGCATATATACCAATTTGGACAAAATAGTGGTGGGGAAAGCACTCCTCTATTTTATTCTCCCTTCCTCTTTGCTTCTCTACTTCTAAAAGAAGCTGCAGTCTCTGCATTATTTATTTTGTGAGGAGGAATGGCATCGATGAGTTCCCTTGGCAGAAACTGTTAAGAAAAGGTGGTCAAGGCTAAACACTCTTCAAGATAAAGTAGAATTCTTGAAATGTTTTTAAAAAATCACACACATAGGAAAATATATATTCTATTATTGATGTGAATCAGATATTTTTTTCTTCACTAGAGAAAAGAAAGGAAGAAAAAATTTAACCTTAAATTTTAAAATAATTGTTAAACTTACAAAAGTCAAGAGAATGTTTCTTCTAAAAGTTTAAGCATTACAATTATCAATCATAAAAATAATCATAAAATACTCCAGATTTTATATCTTGATGTACTTTCTAAATGTTTCCCCATATGCTTGATATGATTTTGTCCTCATAAATATCCTTGTGAAAGAGAGTGGGGAGTTATTAATTTTTCCCATATTCTCAGAGGCAACCCCAAATCCTCACAGAGTAAATTAAATATGCATAGCTTCATTTTTCATTCCCTGACTGATTCCAGAGTCAATATCTTAATATTGCTAAAAGAAGTTGCCTTCCTTAAAGTTAGGCTTCTGTGATACAGAGAGAATATTTATAAGGTAATAAGTAAAACATTTTTATGAAGGATATCCTGGGTATTATGAAGAAAATGTATTTCATATTTGTTATATAACTTTAATTATTAGAAGGGAAATGCTTCAGCCATGTGGTCAGAAAATCTTTTTTTATAAAATGGTCTATATAATTTTTATTAAAATGCATTTTTAATAAAACTTTCTATATTTTAAAATTTAACTCTTGCTTATAAGTTGCTAAGTTTCCTTGAGATTTGGGAAATTTTCCTCCTAAGTTAGGGAAGCTGTGCAAAAGGCTGTTTACCACAGCCTGGAATGGCAGTCTACACTTTTGGAGAAAGCAGACAGCTTCATGGCACAGGCAAACTCAGGAAATGATACAGTTAGCCCCATGAAGGTCCAGGTCAAAGAATGGTAACAAAGCCTATGGAAAAATAAAGAAAGCATCAGAATAAGGAGCAAAGTCTGTACCACTTCTCTCTGGGAGGAATTTGTCAAAGTGTGTGTGTTGAGGGCATGGGAACCATGTAGATCTACCCAAAAAATTATTTTTCAGTTTTAGCTCATGGTGACCATATGTATACAGACTAGAACGACTTTATGGGGCTTCAGAGATTTTGACCTGTTAGAATTCACTTGCCAGGCCTTTCCTCTGAGTTCTTCTGGGCTTGTTTAAACTTGCTAGTTGCAAACTTCACCATCTGTACCGTTTGAGACATCTCTATACAGTTATACAAGATGTAGTAATCTAAGGCCATTATTGGAATATTATATTCATATTTCATTTATGTACATACCTAGATGTATACTTACTCATCTTTTCTTAAATGAATAGCTAACTCAGTGCTTTCCAATACTTATATATATCATGTGAGTCACCAATAAATATATCTAGAAGATTTGCAATTGCTGGGGAGCTCTGGTGCTTGAGTTGTTAGGCACTGTGCTGCTGACTGCCAATCCGCAGTGCCAAACTGCCAGCCCCTGCGAGGAAGAAAGATGGGACTGTCTCCCAGAAAGAGTCACAGTCTCAGAAACTTACACAGTCAGTTCTGCCCTATCCATATAGTTACTCTGAGGCGACTTTGACTTGATTACATTTTAAATGATGCCTTGATTTGAAATCCTATTTTCTTAATATACATTCAATACTATAAATTCAATATGTAATCAATATAGAAATTTACGGCACTTTTTTTATTCTTAGGCTGCAGAGATTCTGTTACAGTAGGAAAATCTATAGCATTTTTTGTTTTGTCTAAGATAACTCTAATCAAAAGATCTATGCCTTTTAGATTTGTGATAGGAAACCTGGGACTAACACCAGCTATTTAAATGTCTGTGAGAATGAGGGGAGCAAAGATTCCCCTCATCTTTTTTCCTTCAGACATAAGTAGCCATTTAAAATACAAGTCTCAGAACAGTGACCATTAACTCTAGTGGCTGTGTTTTCGTCATACTATTTGGCCCATTCAGTCAGATTGATTATTGGTAAAGGTTCCTTTGTCATTGTTAAGCATCTTGAGGTATTTTCATCTGAAAGTGTATTCACATAGTTGGGATGAAAGTCATGTGGGAAGAGAGATCTATGCAAACTAACTTGGACTATTATCTTCTGAGAACACTTTATTATCTACTGAGAACTACTCTATATGCTCGAGAAAGGAGATTCCAGTAGACAATGACCTCCAATGGAATGTGTCGCTGGGCAATAATGGATTAGATTTAATTCTGACTCTTGATGACTGCATTTGTGTCAAGGTGGAGAAGAATTCCACTGACTGAGGCCTTTGAAGCTAGTTCATCTGGTCTTCCCTTCTTTGCATGACTGACTAGACTCAAACACCAACCTTCCCATAAGCAGTCCAACAGAGAAGTTATTTATACAACCAAGGCCCATGAAATTTTTGGTAGTATTAACATAACCACTTTTCAAAAGAGAAAATTAAAATTTACATAAGATAAATAGAAAAAAATTAAAGATAAAAGAATTCAAAAAATTATAGAACCATTACAAAATAATGAAATTTACCATCTGAGCCTTCTGCTTATTTCATGAAAACTTCTCCAAAACAGATAATTTCTAAAAAACACAAGCACTTTAAAGATAAATTGAAGTATCAAATGCATGTTATGAACTAATATCATTCTTATTTTAATATATGGATGTATAGAAATGTAGTGAAGAACAAACATTACTAGAATGCAATAGCAACAAAAATAGTACTAGTAACACTAGCAAACAGTACTTCAGAGTACAAATTACTAAATTAAGCAAAATCTAATATATAAAATAGATCTTAGTCAAGTAGAAAATATCCTAATATAAGTAGCTATTGGGCCAAATTAGTTTAATTTCAATGTCTGAAGTATTTATGATTGCAATATAGACAGAAAGATGATAGATAGAACTATTCAGAAAGACATCCAATTTGAGTATTCATAGCTTATCATTTTTAATAGCTGTAATTTTTACTACATAACTATATGGACTAGGTCTCCTGGATTGTTATTGGTGGCATAATATATATGATTTTTATAAGACCACAATTTTAAAAGCAGCATATATTTAGAGGAAATGGCTACAAAATTATAAAAATTAATTTGAGAGTATATTTACTCAATTTATACTTTTTCCTTTCCTTTACACAGTGACAAGTTTAAAATGCTGAATATTAAAATAAATTGAAAACATGGACACTACCACAGGTGGCAAATAATCTTATATTTTCCAGCATTGTTCTCATATAAAATTTAAATTAATGAGTTTACATTCAATTTCTTTAATGAAACTACCACTTTCACATATTTGATAATAAAAGGGCAACTTAGAATGTAATCACACATTCATTGGATGCTGACCAATAATTTTTGTAGTATCTACACAATGTGTTCACACCATGAGTAATTTTGACATTACCAATTAGAATTAGAGACTCACTAATTTTGAACTTGTAATTTTAATACATAGATGTCACCGTTTGTGCTCATCGACAGATGAATGGATAAACAAGATGTGGTACACATTTGCGCAATGAGACCTTTAACCATCAAAGGAGTAATACCTGTTGAAACATGAGAGAGCTTTAGAAACATGATGAAAAGTGAAATAGAGGAGAATAAAAAGGCCTCATAGTGTGCGATTTTATTTATATGAAATATCTCAACTATACCAAAATTGTAGAAAAAGGAAATAACTTCCGTGGTCTCCAGGGGTGCATAGGAGGATTGAAATTGACTGCTAATGAATGCAAAGCCTTTTTTTTTGGTAGTTTCAAATGGTGAATTTTTTATAAATACTACCTCAATATAAAAATTGTAGGAGAAAAGGAGAATGTTCCAAATAAAGAGCATCCTTGAATTAGTATGGTCATAATCGGGAAGATAAGAAATGGGTTTCACTTTAGGAGAATGACTGGGCAAAGAACATTTTGGTTAAGTGTGTAAGGGTACATTAAAGAGAAAAATTGCTGATATTGCTAAAATGTGTATGTAAATGCTTCCCTAGGAAAATAAATTATTTTTTACAGGAAGTCAAAATCCTTAAGCAATATGATTCTCTCCACATTATAATAGACATTATTTTTAATAGAAGCAAAATGCACAGTGCCTTACCCTTAGGGTGTTGCTGGTGGTTGATTTTGAAAACAGCATGACGATAAGGAAAATGTTTCTCTGTCACTGTTCAAAAAATAAGTAGTTTATGTTTCATGCTATCAAAAGTATTCTATTTTAAGATGACTGTGCATGTTTTCTGAGGAATCCTAGTACCCCACGAGTTAAACGCTGTACTGCAAATATAAAGATGGTGGTTTGAACCTTCCCAGTGGCTCAATCAAAGAGAGACCAGGGAACCACTTTTCCTTTCGAAAATTCAGTCTAGAAAACCTTATAGAATCGTTCTGCTCTCTCATGGGGTTGCTGTGAATCAAGACAGACTGCAGAAACATCACCATGACACTTTCTACTTTCTTTGCGTGTTGATATAAGGGATTCTGCTATAGATGCTTCAACACTAACAATGGGAAGAATCCAGGTAGCAATAATTTTCCAATCCTGAGCTCTGGTGGCATAGTGAGCTATACCTTAACTTTTGTGGTATTCACCCAATCTGGTGTCAATTTGAGGAGTAAGAGTATAGGGGTGGGGGGCTGAGCCCCGGTGGCATAAGTGGTTGAGTGCGGAACTGCAGCCTGTGGGCTTGGCGGTTCAAATCCAGCGGCGGCTCTCAGGAGCAGCACTGGGTAGTGCCCACGACCACCAGAGGCAGTGAAGCCCACACACACACACACAAAAAGAGTATAGGGGTGGGTCTACCCAGTCAATATGGCGATAGCCAAGGAGAACTCTGTGTGAGCAGGGCTTGTTCCTGAAAATTCTAGGAAATCTGGTCATATTTCCCTCTTAGAGTTGAGGGACTCATGACTCAGTCCCATGGAGATACTCTACTGACACAAGGCTGACTCCCTGTGAGACAACCCTGAGGAGAAGCCACATGGGCCTACCCTGTTGGAACCAGACCTCTGAGGCTAAAAATTCCAAAGAGATTCCTGCCAGCACTGAGATGCTTACAATGCCACTGGATACGTAAGACTCTGCACCCAGTGTCCTGGGATTGTCCTGCATTTGATGCCATTGAACGTGCCTCATGAATCTGAAGAACACTTTATCTACTAGTGTCAGATTTATGAGCTAATATCCAACTTGTGAGTTTGTACTGGACTGAGTTAGTGTGCTTTCTCAATGTTCCATTCCTGTTGTATATAGACCTCTCCCTTATATACATCTGCACATTTATGGATTTGTTTCTCTAGTCTACATGGTCTAACACACTGCTCACTGCCAGGTAAGAGATTCCATACCATTAGCCACTCCGAAGTAGAACGGTGAACCTTTCTGGTTCCATAACAATTCACAGCATCTGAAAACCACAAGAGGAGTTCTACTCTGTCCTATGGGCTCGCTATGATCTGGAATCAACTCTATGAATGTGGGCTTTTGCTTATGTGTCAGTATTAACTATATATGTATACAATGTGAACTCCTTGAGGGTGAAAAATGACACAAATGGTTAGTTGTTAATCTAAGGTTTACTGATTTGAGTCTACCAAGTGGTGCCTTGAAATAAAAGTCTAGTGTTCTCTTTCCAAAAAATTAAACATTAAGACCTCATAGTAGGTGAAAATTTCTATTTTGTAACCCATGGTCTTATAGTGCGTCAGAATCAGCCAGAATACACACACACACACACACACACACAAAATGGCATTGTGTGGACATATATATATAATACACATATGTTTTTTCCTTTCCAAAATGTTATAATAGCATCACTTGTGCTATGCTTTTATGAGGCACTAGCCTTCCCTTTTGTGCTACCTTGGTAGCATAATCTTCTACCTCACAGTGGTTTCTTTTGTGCCGTATTATGAGTGCCCATCCATTCTGTCATTTTGAACCCAGGATTTTTCTTTTTTGGTAAAAATGCTAGTCCATTCCAAGGACACAACACACAGTTAACAACAAACAACGTGCTTCACTCTAAATGTCTTTGTTAGATTATTTGTATATAGACTAATATTTGCAGTTTCATACTTTTAATGCGCTTATGAATAATTTTTACAAAACTCCTCAATGGATCACACCAGTATTCTGTGATATGCTTAAAGCCCACCTTTTAAGCAGCTTTGCTAGCACTGCTAGGATTATATAATAGGTGACTAATGGCGAGGTCACCAGCTTGAAACCACTAGCTACTTTGGGGAGACATTTGAAGGCTTTCTACTTCATGTAAATTGAGTCTCAAAAACTCACTGGGAGGTTCAACTCTGTCCTATGGGCTGGGATCCACTTGATGACAACGAGTGTGCTTGCTAAGTTTTTGGTGACACTCTTGAGTAAGCATTACTGGTGGTAAGACTGGTAGGAGAAAGAAGCTGCCTGTTTTCCAATTGATGAGACCATCCCCTCCGTTCAGACAGAGGATTCCTGGAAGAGAGTAGGCTTTCACCCTTTGCTAGCCATTTGGGTATATTTTAAAATAAAAATAACAATTTTTATATTTAAAATGACTTCAATACGATTTATATTAGTAGTGCTATTATTACTAGAGCATGTTGTCCTTATAGAATCTCTGTAAGTAGAAATCAATGGCAATGGGCTTTTGTTCTTTTTTATTTTTGTAGTTATCAAAAGTTAGCTAACTACAAAACGCATAATTATAAAAAGTTTGAGGTGACTCTCAGAGGGCAGGGCACCAGGTTTCCAGGGCTCACGGAATGTGTGTGTGTGTGTGTGTGTGTGTGTGTGTGTGTGTGTGTGTGTTTGTTGAGTGTGAGTCTTGGGGGCACCTCGACCGAGCGCCACCTGGACTTCTGAAAGTCTGATTTACCCCACCGACCCCCACAAGGTTACAGTTGAAGGGTGTTCCTGTCTGTGGCTGAGCCCCACCCCTAGGGACCAGGGCAGCAGCTCCCACCCCATGCACACAGTGGAGCGAAGCACTTTAAGCATTCCTTTCTGTTTCTCTCTCACACCAAGAGGGAGGCTCTTTGATTTGCCCTGTGAGCCTGGAGGTTTCTTCCTTTTTTTAGAACTCCCCTTTCCCCCACATCCGGGTCACTTCCTCATTCCAGTTTGATTTCTATCCCTGCCCACACTTCCTCTCCTTGCCCCCCACCCTCCCGCAGCTCTCATCTTCCCACTGCTCCCATTGGCCTCTTATGCTTCTTAGCAGAGGGCCAGGAAGGGGGTGGGGTGGGATGGGGGTGTCCATCCTGTCTTGGACCCAGCTGCCCCACTGGCCTGCAGCAGCCTGCCACTTCTGACATCTGCTTGGTGCCTGTGAGGCGGTGTCAGTTAAGAGGGTCGGTTTGGTGGTCAGAACCTGCTGGCTCCCTGCTGCTATTCTCTGCTCACATCCAGCCCCAGCACCTTAACCACCATCCAAACCCCAAGCATGTGTGGAGGAGACTCAACGTCCCCAGTTAAAGCACAAGTTCTTAATCACATCTCTTCTATACCCTCTTTAGGTCCCAGCTCTGACCCCTACCCCCCACTTCCATCCCCAGCCCCCAGCATCTATCCCAAAGTACAAGGTCCTGGCTACTTGGCACCAGCAGTGCCCAAGACTAATGGGGTGCAGTGGCCCCAGCTCCAGGCAAATCACAGAAGGTAGCAGGAGTTCACAGGTGCACTGTTCTTCTGCCTTAGCAAAGGGATGGGGCAGGGGGCTGCTTTCTGGGACAGGGCCTTCTCCCTTCCGCCCCCTTTTCCTGGGCAGACCTCTGCCTACCCCCTCCTGTCTTTTCCAATGGGGCCACCCTAGTAACTCCTTGAGATCTGTGGTTCAAGGTGATTGATGATCCCCGGGCTTGCTGGGGTATGTGTGTGTGTGGGGGGGGGGGGTGGCGGGCAGTGGTGCAGTGGAGGAAACTCCTCACCAGGAGAGCCAAGACAGCAGCTGTGTACAACCCAGGAGTCACTTCTGGTCCCCTGCTTCCTGAGCCTGCTCTGAGCTGCATGACCCCCCCCCACCCCACCCCCCACCGGGGCAGCTGGGATGCCAGGTTGACAGGCGGAGAGTCACCCACCATGTAGACAAGACTGGGTTCCCTCTGCTGCCCGCTTCCCCTCCCTTCCTGACCCCTGGGTGAGATTGAATGCTGACTACTGAAAGGAGAGGTGGCACTAGGAGATGTGAACCATGAGGATGTCAGCGAAACTGAAGGTGATAAACCAAAGGCCTCTGTAACAGCAGCATCAAAAAGTGTGCCTTAGGGGAAATTATTGCTATATTATTATTATTATTATTATTATTATTAAAATTATAAAGAAAATATAAGGCACTGTGGTAAAGATTCATCTTAAATTGTCTACTTAAGAACTCAAGCAGAGGAACTATTATGAAGATGGCACATATCCAGGCAAACTCTTGTTCTGTTAAATATAATGTCCCTGGCAGTGAGAACTGACTGTGCAGCAATGCATAACAAGTTACAGCTCATGTTATTTTACCCTCCTTTCACAAAAACAGTCATGTCTTTCTTTATTACTGTACATCTTTTAATCTTTAGTTGATGATGCCAGCAGAAAAGCTTTCAGAAAGAACCACAATTTAGCGCAATTTAATTGTTTAACTCTGAATGACAATCCACCCCTTCAGAGGCCCTGGGTCTTCCCAGTGTTACCCCTTCCCGCTCCTTTCCTCTTGCTGGTTGGGGTCGGAGTAAATGTCTTTGAGCTCACTGAGGAGGTTTCCTTTTTTCACCGTGACCTCCCTCGGGTTCTTGCCATGCTGTCTCATTAATTTTGGTTTATCTGATGGTATTCCTCCTGGTGAAAGGCTGCTCACTATTCATTTTTCCCCACTTGCTCATATGAGTATTCAGCATATCCTTTGAAGGAAGAAAAGTCAGAAAGGGAAATAAATTAGAGAAGGTAGGAAAAAGTGACAAAAAGGGAAGATGAAAGAAGAAATAAAGAGAACCAAAAGGAAAGAGAAGTATCTAGAGAGAAGAGATCAAAGAGAGGGTGTGTCCTTAGATGTGGAGAAAGTATTCTGTTACTATGGCAATGTAAACATGGGCTGGTCTGTGAGCATGATGAAGAAGGGGGGACAGAACCAGTTAAAATAAAACCAAACGTCTGTGTGTCAGTATTTCCAGATATGGGCAATGTTGACAAAAGGACCATAACCACCTTGGAGGCTCAAGTACACAGGGTCAGTTTGAGGAGTAAGCTCTGACAATAGCTACTGAGGTTCAAGACCTTGCTACCACGGATGAAAAGAGTGAAGACGGTGCCTGTCGGTGAAAATGAAAGGCACAACAATGCACACAAGACTCACTTTAATACCTTGTCCCTGGAAGGCTCAATGGCATGCTTATATTCTCAGTGAACTTTTAACAGTTTATAATAAATGGTTCTAAAATTGTAAAAGTTCCAGATGTGTCCAAACTCCTAACATTTTGAAACTGGAGCCAGTACCAGACTACTGTCTTTCCAAGCCTTCCAGTAGTCCTAAATCAAAATCCAAAATTAAGTACATGCTGTCCAGAAGATAGAAGAAAAAATGTGTTCTTATTTTTATACATCCAAATTGCCATGCATAGTAAACAATCCAAGTCTTCTCTTGAGGTAAAGGCATGGGTGTATTGCAGAAGAAAACACACGTCATTATAATTGACTTTAATTAAGAAAATCCATGATACACTATACTGGTCCCCAGATAATGCTTGTTTGTTTTGCTATCACTTTAGAAAAGTGTGAAAGCATTTTAAGGCTACAAATACCATTTGCTTTTCTTTAAATTGAACCAAATCACAAGACAGACTGCAAAGCATTTCAAATATGATTAATATTTCTGTCATAAAATTGTATCAATGTAATCCACCACATGGTAAATATAGACTCTCATGATCCAAATCACTTTCTGAACACACTGCTATGATATTACCAAGAGGAGGCAGGCTATGAACAAATAACCACTTAATTCTTTTTAGCCACAGTTTGTGACAGAAAAGCAAGGAAGTAGCAACATTGATCATGTTTTAATTGGCTGGCATTTTTCTTTGATCACTATTTCTCAAGGTGATGAAAATGCCCTTTCATTTTGCTGATCTGTCAATATACTTCTGGAATGTTGCAAATTGCTCAAAGGAACTTGACATCTAAGAAGATGATGAAAAATTATCTTTCATCTATCTGTAATATTCAGGCAACTTGAAGTGCTAAACCTTACAAAATGTATTTAAATGCTGTGGCTGGAATCGAAATCACAGCCACTGCTGAGCTCAAATATGTGCTTCTGAATGTCCCATTGGATAATTTATGATAGCACATGCCTATAAGCACAAGAGACTGTGTTTTTGGTGTTGCTTACTTTTTTTTAAGGAAAGATGGTTCCTCCACTGGCCCAGAAGTTGGTTGCAGACAAGTGCAGCAACAGAAATGCTCTGAAGGAGGGCTTTCCTACTCTTTTATGTGGGCAAATGAGGGTGGTGGAAGTGCTGATGGCAATGCCAGGTATCCTCTAGCTATTCAGATGGCAGATCAGCAAGAGATTGCCTTTGACTCTGTTCTGCTTCCCCCCTTGCTGCTCCTGACCTCCATTCCTTTCACCTCTGCCAGTCCTTCTTGTAGCAGCAGCAGTGGGGACAAAGGCAAATCATACAACATCTTGGTTCACAGACAGTATTGTGGATTAGAAGAGATGTCTATCTGCACTGCATTCTAGGTAAAAGAATGGCATGAAACACAGACACACAGACACACACACACACACACACATATATATATATATATATATATATATATGAACAAGTGAACAAAGAACAATAGAATATATATATATTCTACTGTTCTTTGTTCACTTGTTTGCTTCTATTCTTCATTCCGTTCTAACATTCTTCACGTATCATTCCAACAAACAATTGACCAGGAAGAACCTGATACACTGGACCTGTGAACTTCTTTTGACTCAGGAAAGTTCTCTTGACTCTTTATTTCATCCTATCTCTTAAATATTCTTTAACAAGTGTTGAGCTTACATATTGTTTTTTGCTTTGAAATCAATTGCTTTATTGCATGCTTTCACAGATTTTTTTTCATTTATAATATTATATAGTTTTCTTAGTTGTTAATTGTTACTCCAGGATCTTGTGGTCTATTCTCCTCAGATTCACAGATTCATCTCCTATCCTTTTACCTCTGACTGAAAAGAGTGAGTAAGAGAAAAGCCAATGAAGAAAATTAAAGGAAATAATGAAACATCAAATAACATAACACACACACACACACACACACACCAAAAAGTAGAAATGAAATGGAAGGCTTTGAAATCTTGATTTGGTGGAAATACCTCTGACTCAAAAACAAAAGCAACAAAACACCCACAAAGCAAACGCAAACAAGCCTCTCTTCTATCGAGTTGATGCTATCTCATTGTGACCGACCCTCACAGGACAGGCTGGAATGCCCACTGCAGTTTTCCAGGCTACACAAGTTCATGAGACAATGAATTCTCATTTTCTTGCTGTGGAGCAGCTAGAGGGTTCAAACTCTTGACCTTGTTGCCAGCACCTCAATGTGTAACCAACCGCACCAGCTGGGGTGCCAATGGAAGCTATAAACACCTTGAAAAGACAAAGCACACCTAGAAAATGATATGATCTGCTTGGGCTCTATAGTGAAGTTGGAGTCAAGAAAGTTTTTCTTCTTTTTAAAAAAAATAAAGCACTAAAATAGCTGTTGCTATTCAGTTGATCTAATTTGTGGTGACCCAACATATTTACAAGTAGAAATGTGCTATATAGAATTTTCTGTGGTTGTAACCTTTTAGGTAGATGGCTGGACCTTTCTTCTGAAATGCCTCTGGGTGGATTTGAACCAACGGCCTTTTCATTAGTTGTTGAGTGAGTGCCCCTTTGTGCCAGTATAACTGGGTCTTTAATTTTTTTAAAAGTTTCCTAACGTCCTAAAGTCAACACAGAAACAAACATAATTTTACTCTTGATTTAAAGTTAATTATTAGGTTTGCCTTAAAGATATTTATCTCTACTTATAGCCTTGTGTTTGCAAGACAGAGTTGAAATTTTAAGAATTGTATCCAAATTTTAAATTTATACCCATGAACACAAGTGATTTCTTGCTGGAAATGTCAACCTTTTCAGTTTTAGCAGCATGAAAATATACTTTAATAATGAAACTTCATGGGAATATTTTCACATCCCTTGAAATAATTTAATGAAGATTAAATAAATAGAAAATAATTTCCATTTAAGATTTATACTTATCTTTCGTATTTCAGTATGAATTATGTATGTGTTCTGCCCTTTATGCATTATATATTTATCCTACCCTTAGACAGTTTAAAGACCACTACAGATCAAAAGAAGCAATGAACTTAGTGTCAGAGTCTGCATATAAAACATGATCAATTCTGTGTCCTATATCTTTCTCAGTGGTAAAATAGTGGAGGAAAATGACTACAGGAGAGAGCTCAATAATTTAGTTTTTGATAAACCACACTAAAATCATTGTATTCCTAAAATATATATGTCTTGCGAAATAAAAGTATAATTACTTTACATAGAGAATGCCAAGTGAAAGAAAATAGCAAGGCAAAGATCATATCATTTTGGCTAGTAAGTATATTTTGGAATTATAATAACCTAACATGAGGTGATGTGATATTACTCAATATGGGAATAAAAGTTCATAACTAATCAGAATGTTGAATGTATGAAGTATGGCTATAGGAAAATTGAAAGATGTCTAAAATGAAATGCAATACCTGAAAATTGATACCCTAGTCCATAGGAAGCTTTCCTAAGCGTCTACTGGTCACTTTGAATAAGAGAATCATATAATTTACTATGTTGGGAATGGCAATTGAAAGCATCACACTTACTGTAAACAAGAACATTTCAAGATCGATCCTAAATTAAAGAGTTGTCGATTATTAGATGCCCAGATGCCTGTAAGTAAAGCTAGCTGACACAATAATTATTCAAATCTAAGCATCAACCACTATTGACCAAGATTTTTTTTTTTTTTTATTTTAGGCATCACTGCCCTCAGGTGGTGGGAGTAGGAGGCCCAGCCTTTGCTCCTGGGAGCCGGAATTGAACCTCCATCCCAGTGGGCCGCAGTCCCGCGCACAACCACTACGCCACCGGGGCTCAGCCCGACCAAGATTTTAAAAATGAATATTTTTGCCAACTTCGTCCATCTGAAATATAGCAAATATGCAATCAAGTACTTTGGTGATTAGAATGTAAATGTTAGAAGAAAAGAGTATGTGGTGTTGGTAATAGAAATGTCTCTAGATATCACATATTCATATTTTGTAGGACTAGTGTGATGGATAGGTTTGTTATGCCAACATGGCCACAAAAGATTGATGGGTTTCTTGTGATGGCACGGCCAATGAACATACGGGATGAATTGAAGGGCAGAGATAGGAAGGGCTCAGCGAGTCCCGCCCTCTCTCTTGCTTTCTAATCTTTGGACCAGAGAGCTGCCTTGTTCGTCCTGTGCCTTGACCTCCAACCAACACTACCCACGGGACACATAATCATGGACTATGGAGCTGTGAGTTGAGGTTCCTTTAAGCCCCACTTCGCCACACTCCTGGAATATACATCTCTTGAGCTGGGGACTGTTGCACTCTGTCATCTGGCTGACTGTTGGTGACCTGCTCTGCTGTTTGCTGCCTGTGACCAGATAGTCTGAATTGTTCTACAGAGGACTACTCAGCAGCCCTCCAGACTTGAAGGACTGCCAGTTTTTTAGCTGTCTCATGCAAGTGAATTGCACCAGGCAATCTGTACTGCTTTATAGATAGTCAACTGTTTCTTTCTTATCTTATATACCTTTCTCTATTTATAAATATATGAGAAGAATTACTAGTGTACTGATTTTATTTCTCTAAGAGAACCCTGCCTGACACAACTAGTGATTTATTCACTGCAAATACTTTTTTTGAATAGCAAAAACCACAACTATATACCTGGATGCTACAAGGTGAAATACATGGGAATCAAATCCACTGAATCTGTGGAAAGAGTCCGTGGAGAAGCTCAGAATCAATGGAAAATGATATCATGGAATGATAATAAGTAAGAGGCTTAAGAGTAATTATGGCAGCACATTCACAGAGAACTGCTAATAATTCAAGCCAGAGAATGAAGCTAAGGATGTTAATATTGGAGAGCTTGTGTGAGCCGAAAGCTTTTTATTAGCTATACAAAACATTCAAACATGTGGATGATAATTAATCATAGATAAAATTGTGGAAAATAGAAATTTTAGAACTCTTAATTGTGCTTATTTGGAACCTGTCCATGACTAAGAAGGAGTGTTCAAATACAGCAAAGGGGATACTACTTGGTTTAATATCAGAAAAAGTGTGTACTTGGTTTAATATGAGAAAAGGTGTGTGTCAGGATGATATCTTTTCACCATACCCCATTTGTATGCTGAGTAAACAGATTGAGAAGCTGGACAATAATACAACAGCAAAGTGGGTAAAACCTTCATTAACAACCTATAAATATGCAGAAGACACAGTATTACTTGCTGAAATCCAAGAGAACTTGAATTACATAATGCAGATTCAATACTGCAGTCCAATACTGCATTGATGTATTACACATCAATGAAAAGGAAGTACTAATAAGCACCGTGCTGAACAGCACTGAGAAGATAATGAGGTTTTCAAGGGTTTTGTTTTACTTGAATCCTCAATCAAAGTCCATGGAAGTAGTAGTCAAAAAAGAAAGGAAGGAAAAGTGCATATCGGAAAAAATCTGCAAAATACCTCCTTAAAATGCTAAAAAGCATAGATATCATTATATGGGCTTAACTCAATCCAGAATATTTTCAATAACTTTTTATACATGTGAGTTCTTGTGAATGAATAAAGAAGACTGGATAATTGACACATTGGAGCTATCTTGTTGACAAAGAAGAAATCAAACATCTTATAGCCTATTTAAGAAGTAAACAAACACAATGGACTTGGAAGAAGTATAGTTGGGCTGTTCCCTGGAAGGAAGGCGAAAGGACAAAGTGTCCTTTGAGATGCCTTGGACATGCTCTCAGGAGGAATGTGCTCTTGGGGAAGGACGCCATGCTTGGTAGAAGATGAGCAGAAAAGAGGAAACTTCTCCAAGAGATGAATTTGCATGCCTTCTTCCGCAAAGACCTGAAGACTAATGATGGTTGTGAGCGTGGCACAAGATTGGCTATGTCTCCTTCCATTGCATTTAACAACAATAGAAATAATATGGATGTAGTCATGCTACATGCTTGCTTATTGGTCATTTGCTAAGTTGAAGAACTATTTTATAATGAACTATGCAATGTCCAAAGAGGAACAAAGTAAAAAAACAAGAGATGAAGAAATCATCTTCATTATTCCTTATTTTGTGAAACAGAAAAATAAGAATGAAAGAAGTTCAGTAATTTACCCAATGTCTCCTAATTTGGTTATATCTGTATCTGTAAATGTAAAGCAGTCAGTCTCCTTAGTCAATCTATCTCTGATTTCCCTCAAATTGTTCTCCTTTCTTGCTGGATGACACCCACCCCCCACGTCTTCCCTACAAAACAGAAAGCAAAATACTATAAGTACCCATTAGTCCTTAAGCACATCATCAAGATACAGGTTTTTAGCAAATTTCTTCCCATAAAAGCTACCTTGAAAACAGTGTAAATATTTTCTCAGTCCAGAATGTTGAAGGATTCTCTTTAGAATCTTACGTCCTTGTGAGCGTTCAAAACATAATCTATCACATAATATTTTAAGCATGTATTTACCTGGCATGCAGTTTTACCATTTGAAGTTCTATCTTACCATCCTTTTAAATAACCCATTTCCCTCTAAATTTTTTCAGAGCCAAAGTAAGAGACATGAGAAATAATATATTTATAAATTAGGTTTAGTTTAAATAAAACCATATTTAACATTAAAATTATTTTAAAAAATAAGTGATGGAAATATATCTAGTTATTCCCACATGCTAATCCATGATTTAGAATTTTAAGTTAAGAATTATCTAAAGAATGCATATTTTATGATTAACTGGGACAAAAACCCTTCCCTAATCTATATAAGTGTGTAGAAGCAAACATACAGTTACAAAGAGACTGTCAGCAAATTAATTTAAATAATATTAAATCAACTCATTAGGTTTTTTAATCATCAAATACTGGGATTTAATATAGTAGATAATATGCAAATTGAATTCTGAGGAGGAAGTTGATATTGACAAGTATTTTGTACTGTTGAACTTGACAAAAAGTTTTGCTTGTGCTTCACGCTTACTTCAATATATTCCTTAAAAAATCACAATGCATCCCCAGAACGAATTGCTATCTACACAGTAGTGACTCACATGTGACTGTCCCTAGTTGAAACCTCTCTTTCTATTCTGCTCTTTTCCAATGAATTGTCGACTTCACAGCTGCACTCTTCAGTGTAGCCTAGGGATCAGTAAATGTTATTTTGTAAGGAGCAAAGTAGTAATTATTTTAGAGTTTGTGGCTTATATTCGGCCTCTGTCACAAAATCTTTGCTTTTATTAATAAAAAAAAATTCTCCATGATAACCGGACAGTGATTTACAATATGAAGATTCAAATGCATTCCCTTTAAAAGCGACACTACAACGATTCCCATACAAAATCTTAATCGAAGGCAGTTCCAAAGAGCTTATGTGGTAAACAGTGAACGCTTCAAAGCTCATCCACTGGGTAGCTCCGTGACAGACGTCTCCGATGGTCAGAAGGAGAGAGCAGAAATGGAAGGGGCAGTCAGAGGACAGGGCTAGGCTGCTGGGTCATGAGTGCGGCGAGTATTTGTCGTCAGGAGAGAACCGAGTAGAATGGGCTGAACAAGTCTGCAGTCCCAAGGGGTCAAGCTCTTTCAGCTTACAAGTTCCCTTGCCTCCTCTTTAAGATAATATTGGAGAAACATGATCAAGCTTTGTCAGATAGTATTCCAAATACCTATGCAGTCCTGTCTGCAGCTCAGTCAACTCCAATCTTTGCGTTTTAAAAAACTATTTATTTACTTTATATTTAAATCATTTTATTGGGGTCTCGTACATAATTTTGCACTATACATAAATATATATACTGTACGAAGCACCTTCACACACCTGTTGCCGTTATCATTATCCAAATATCCGCTGTTCCTTTTGAGCCCTTGATATCAGCTTCCCCTCCTTTGCCCTCTGTCCCATTCCCCCTCCCCTCCAACTCTCAATACTTTATAAATTATTTTTGTTCTGCCCAACATCTCCCTCTGTCCACCCTTCTGATATCTGTCCTCCATGTAGGAGGTAATGTGTAGATCCTTGCAGTCAGTTCCGTCTCTCTACCCCACCTTCTCTCCACCCATCTGGTCACTCCAATCTCACCACTGGCCTGAAGGGACTCATCTTTCCTGGGTTCCCCATGTCTCCAGCTCCCATCTCTACCAGTGTACCTTCTCTAGCCCAGACAAATGGGCTCAGAGGCAAACAGAGTGACGGAAATTGATGGTGCCCAGCTACAAATGATAAAGTGTCTGAGGTCTTAAAGGCTTGAAGATAAATGAGTGACCATTTAGCCCAGAAGCCGCAAAACCCACATGGAAGAACCAACCTGTGCAATCAAGAACAGTCAAAGGAAGCAGATATCAAGCATCAAAGAACAAGAATCACATTACTATGAATTAGGGGCCCACTTGTGGACAAATGGACATCCTCTTAGGGAGGAAACAGGTTAGTCAAGGTGCAGTGAGGGAGCGATGAAGCATGCAACTTTCCTCTAGTTCCTGATGATTTCTTCATTCCCCCAACTATCATGGTCCCAATTCTATCTTAAAAAAGCAATTTTTTAAACCCGTGAAAATTTTATTTAGCTCATAGATCATAAAAACAGAGAAAGAGATCATAGATTGATTAAACTTGGTCTGATACAACCATCTATGTTATTTATTTTTTCTAATTAAAGGGGAAATTATTGAAATGATAACTAATAGTATTTTATTCAAAGCAACATATTCTATATGTTTTCACTTCAATACATGATCAACATAAAAATCATTGCAGGGGTAGCTCCATGCCATTTTCTTTTAACTGCACACTAAATAATAAAATCTGGTGTGTGGTTTTACTTAATCCCATTTCAATGAGAGCTGCGCAGAATTTTAAAGTCCATTGGCTTTATGTGGCTAATGACTACTTTATTGGACAGCAGTAATTTAATTCCCTGAAACTTAATTTTGTTTGGAGTTGACACTCACGAATTGCAGTCTGGGCACAGCAGAGCATTATGCTGCCAAGACCTGCAGCCACCTCACTAAAAACAGCAGCATGTTGGAGTCATTCGTTGTTGCTATGATGCCAAACCATTTTCCCCAGAATCTCCCTCACATGTTGTGGTCCTCTACCTCATCAAGTACACAGTCTTTCTCTAGGAATGGAGGCCTACTGATGAATGCCTAAAGCAAAGGATGGAAAAAATGTTCAATTGTAATACCTTAGGGCTTTGTTGACTAATTTTCAAAAATTGACCAGCAGGGTGTTCTTCTTTGCTATTCTCAGTTTGATAGTTTTATTTAACATTGTTCAGCATGGGTGACCAAGTGTTTTTTTTTTAAATACCAGTAAGCATAATGTCTACCATTACAGGAACACATACACAATATAGCACATTACAACAAGCTGAACAAAATGTGATATATTTGAAAGAGGTTCTCATAATAATTCCCTATATGGCAGAACAAATCACTGTCCATCATGTGCCATTCCCTCATTGCTATTATGTTTCACCTCATCGATGGAGTCATTGTGCCAATCCATCTTGTTGAGGGTCTTTCTTCTTAAGGGCATGTCCTTATTTACCAAGAATGGAGTTATTTTTCTGTGGGCCCAATCCCTTCTTAACAACTTCATACAACTACAGCATATGAGAAAAAGCTTTAAAAAAGCAAAAAAGAACAAAAGTCTTGATATCCCAGTGTTCAGTAAGCATGTTGCCTGTATGTCCTATAAGAAAGTGTGCTATATCTTCTGAAGCACATAGCTCACTCAATATCCTCTTTAACTTACTTAAAATGTAAATATGAAACACACTGTGTCCAAAATAGTATGTCTACATATGCAATCCTCTCTTATCTTGTTTACATCCTATAGCTGTGATACCTAGCCCTAAGCTTCCACCTTCACCAATCGCCCATTATGATGACTGTGCACACAGTCCTAGAGATCCAGACATAGTTGGGCAGATAGCATTACTCCATTCGTTAGCCAAGCTCATGGTATAATTATTCTATACCATGCAATGACTACATTAAAAAAATATTTCTCTGCCTACCATGCATAGTATCACATCACTTCGCTATTTCAACTGGAAATATCTATTTATAAGTTCAATTTAACCCATCAAAACAGTTGCTCTTTAAGAATTGAGCTAGATCTATACTCTGAGATCATCTTGATAGTAACCAATAGAAGAGTCATAACATAATAAATATCACCTAAGGTCTTGAGCTCCATAAAATCATCCTGTATGTGACTGGTCAACAAGGAAAGATGAGAACTCTAAGTGTCAGAGAAACTAAATTATTGAAAACAGAACTCCAGAATGAAAATGAGAATGTTATGATATGGAAGAGTGTAATTAGTCTCCCTAAATAATTTGTGTAGAAGTGTTTAGAATCAGACACTAAATTTCTGAGTAAACCTTCATTGAAATTCAACAAAATATTATTAAAAATAAAATAATTAAGTTCAACTCATCATGATGTAATTCAATGTCATAAATAACATGGATTTCTCCCTTTATCAAGCAACCCATACCTGAAAGCAATAAGAACCTTATAAAATTATTACAAGAATAAATCGACTTAGTATGATTAGATGTGCTCTTAAATTTTTTAAGTTGTGAATTGAGAAAAAATCTTATTTAACTACAAATGAGGGACATGTATTACTTTCTCTATCTGCTGCAGGCAAAAGTTGGATAATATACATGCAGTGTAATCAAAAGCAGCTATTCTAAGAAATGGAAAACCTAACAGAATATAGAATACCTATGGCCAATGTATGTTGTCTTATGCAGAAACCAGTTTAAGGAGAATTGATCAATTCATTATAGTAACAATACACCTCACTGCCATCCAGCCATGGCAACCCTGTGCAGAAGGGTTTGAGTCTGAAACTCTTGGTAGAAAAAAATCCAACAATTTCTTTGGAGTGTCATAAAATTCAATAGTTGAGTCACATTAGGAAGAGTTGTAAATCATCACTACAATCAGTTTTAGAACATTTTCATCATCCATGTACTCATTTTTATTAGCTTCCCATTCCACACCCCCCTCCCCACTTTCCTGCCAGACCCCCCAAGGAACTATTAATCCAGTTGTTATCTTTCTGGATTTACCTATCTTGGATTTCACGTAGAGAAAGCATTAACACAAAACTGACAACAATCGCAGTCAAACATAAACATTTCCATAAAAGAGCAAAAAATATTAATAACTAGAACAAATTTAAATAGATCCTAAGGGACACCAAATAACACAGTGATAAATTTGAACCTACCTGCATCTGCTTTCCAATGGACTGCATGTTAGCAAGACTATGCATCTGAGGGCACCCCAGATGCTATTCTCTGAGGGCCACCATTCTCTAGTTGCTTCACCAAAGTTTGCTATAACACCCATGTCTTCAGTGATTTCTTCATGAGAAGGAACACCAAGGAGTGCCATATCATAACTATTATGGGAGTCGAAAGCCTTCTTTCTTCCATGGATTGGCTTTGAGCTTCTGATCTTGTGGCTACCAGTTCAGTGAGGTACCATTGTGACACCATTATAGTAGTATATTATAAATTAATTTCTCAACACAAATTTGCAGAGGGAAAGTTATTGATAATTCTATTATTGTGTTAAACTGTTTACTTCTTTTATCCTAGACACAATTTAAGGAGACAAGAACCAAGTTATTTTTCTTCTGAGTTTTTGGATAATAATTTCTTCACAGTCAAGAAAGATTTGTGGGAAATAACTTGCAAGTCTGTGCTCCAAGCACTTTCACTAATAACAGAGATGTTGTCACAGTATTAATATGCATAGGAGCAATTTAACTACATATTTAGTATTAATGTACCTCAGGAATATAAACAGGGAAATGATGCAATGAAGACTATAAATTGTGAAAAATAATTATAAAGGTATTAACATTTAGTATTTGATTATGTTAAGTGTTTTGTAATCTCAGATTTAGGTCAAATGGAGAATTCATTAGTAGTTTACTTATATAATTGACATAGTCTTATAAACTCCAAGGTTTCTCAGTCTCTGTAGTAAAGTTTGAAAGGCTGACTAAAAAGGCTGACTGTTCTTGACCCTCGTTTGACAATCTAATGTAAAGTATGCAGGGCACAGAATGTCCTAGTGTTAAACCTTTCACTAATTTTTTTTAAAGTTGCAAAACCAGTTCTCTATGCTTTAAATTTTGAGACATCATAACATAATTCTAAGAAAATATATGATGCTGTTGTGTGTACCATTGAGTTATCTTTAACTCAAAATGGTCCTAAAATGTTTAGCTTTATTGTTTCTGGAAGCAGACTGCCTGGTTTTTCTCCCTCAGAGGTGATGGAATCATTTGAATGACCAATATATTGTTGCAGCTAAATGCTCAATATTTTTCATTATGAGTATTTTTATAAGTGATGTTACTGGTATCATCATTAGGGTTCAAGTCACCATATCCATATACAATAGAATTTAATTTATCACAGTCTTTCCTAGGTTAGACACCATTTTTTTGAGACCAGTCACGTTTGTGTCAATCTCTTTCATTGAGGTTTTTAGTTTGCTGACTCTTCCTTTACTGTGCATTATGTCTTTCTCTAGGAGTGGTTCCTCCTGATGAGGTTTTTGAAGTATATGCAGTAAAATATCACCATCCTGGCTCTTTCAGGAGTACTATACCACATTTCTTTCATGATATATATAGATTTCTAATTGTGTCTTTACCTGGATTTAGTATCAGGGTTTTGTTCATTTTAAGCAATTAAGTTGTTAGTATTCTGTCCTCTTTGTTTTTCCAATGATTTTATTGGGGGCTCTTACAGCACTTATAACATTCAATATATCTTTCATATGAAGCATATTTGTACACATGTTGCCATATACATTTCCAAATATTTTCTACTTGAGCCCTTGGTATAAGCTCCGCTTTCACCCTCCTTTTTAAAAAGTTTCATAAATCATTATATTGGGGGCTCATACAATTCCCATCATGATCCATACATACATCAATTGTGTGCAGGCCATATTTGCACACTTGTTGCCATCATCACTCTCAAAATATCCTCCCTTCACTTAAGTCCCCAGTACTAGCTCCCCATATTTCCCTTTCCTCCCCCAACCCCTCCTCCATGAATCCTTAATAATTTACAAATTATTACTTTTTCATATTGTACACTGTCCCATGTGTCCCTTCACTCACGTCTGTACTTCACTCATTGTCCATATCCCAGAGAGAAGGTTATATGTAGATCCCTAAAATTGGCTCCCCCTTTCTATCCCACTTTCCTTTCACCCTCCCAGTATCGCCACTCCCACCATTAGTCCTGAAGGATCATCTATCCTAAATTCCTCATGTTTCTGACTCCCGTGTACATCCCCTGGTCTAGCTGGATTTGTCTGGTAGAATTGGGAACATGATAGTGGGTGGGAGGAAGCATTTGAAAACTAAAGGAAAGTTGCCTATTTCATTGCTACTACATTAACTTAACTGGCTCATCTCCTCCCTGCAACTCCTCTGCAAGAGGATGTCGCTTCACCTATTTCCTTTTATTTTCCTCTTGTCCCACTATCATGATCAGCCTCCATTTTGGTTTCAGTATTTTCTCTCTGTTTCATTACTCTTGATCAATCCCTATTCGACTTCTCACACCCACCTTGTCACTGATTTTGAATCAATTGTTATTCTCTTATCCTTGGACTGTTCAGCACCACCTCCTTTCCCCCTCCTCCCCTTCTCCCATGTCCCACCTAAAACTATCAGTCCGGTCGTTTACACCTCCAGATTGTTCATCCATCTTATTTTATCTCTATAGACCTGTAGAGGTCACAATATGTTCAAAAAAAAGCATCCTAAAAAGAAACCATTAAGAAAGTAAAACAATAACAACAAAAACCCCAATGTCCAATATATATCTTTAGAAATAAATAAATAATAAAAAGAATAGCAAAATTAAAAAAACCTGTAAATAGTTCAAGGTCTGCTCATTGACCTTTAGGAGTGTCCCCTGCTTGAGTCAGATAGGGTGCCACATCCTGGCCAAAAAATATATCCTTGGCACTCCATCTGGAACTCCATGTTCTGTTACACATCTTCAGTGTTTTGTCATGGTGTAGTAGGGTCAGACAGGGTATAATCCTGACCCTGTTTCTCCATTGTTGATTTCAAAAGATCTTGGGTCAGCAAGGGTAGATGTATTTCATAATGGGACCAGCCATATGATCCTTCCTGTGCATCAGCTGTTCTGAGTGGGAATATAGTCCTGAATACTTGGTGGGCCAGGATGCACTCCATTCTCTTTTCCTCTCCCTTCGTTTGTTCTCCTGTGTTCTGGTCAGATATCTCTCACTCCTCAAGCTGCAACTTCAGCTCTGACCTCCAAGGGAAACTCCCCTGGGAGAGAAGCGGCTGCCCCTGTAGCTGGGATTGGGGTTGTGCACTCATCCATCCTTTTTGATATTCTGAAAGAGTTTGAGTATAATTGGTGCCAGCTCATCTCTCAATATTTGGTAGAATTTTCCAGAGGAGCAGTCTGGGCCAGAAATTATTCTTTTTTTTGGCAGATTGAGAATAAGGGGTGCCTAAAGACCCATTAAAATTCATTAGCTTCTCACTTCATTTTATGAACATTTTAATCTGCCTGTATTTTTTCAAATACAAGCCTGAACTAATTTAAGAAATATGGAAGAAATAGGAGTGAGTTAAACAATTTCCATCTTCTAAATCATGCTTAATTTATGTAAATCAGAGACTTCTTTGTGTCTAATCCTGAAATCATTGATTTGAAGATATCACTTTTTCAATAATTACACTTGGAGTTTTATGAATTGTACATAACTTCAATTTCAAGATGTCAGACCTTATTAATAACTTTTTCACATAATATAACTTAAATTGATATATATTTCTCTGTGCTTACAATGGTAAGAAACAGAATTATGGCTGAGGGTTTACTGGTGAAAATGAAAATAAGACAAATAAAAAGCAATGGCAACTTTCTTGGTGTACAAATTCATACCACCCTGGGCAATGAGAGACAGGAAGACTGCACTAATGAGCACAGATTTTAATATAATTATATAACTTTCTGTTTATTCGAAAATCCATGTATGAAAACTAATACAAATGATCAATAAATAACTAAATATTTCTTTCTTGGAGTTACATACTCATGTAAAGTTTTATAGTCTTAGAAAGTTAAAGGGCAAATCTACTGTGTCCTACATGATCACTGTGAATCACAATCAACTTAATGGTAGTGAACTCGAGTGAGAAATACTTTCTTCAGAAATTCTGATTACATTTTTTGAAAGATGTATAACAGCTATTTCACTGAAAAGAGTAGGATAATAATGGTTTTTTAAGGGAGATTACCAAACTCTTAAAGAAAAAAACAGCAGAATAATTAAACCAGAGGAAAATATAAATCTTAGCAGTTCATTTTATAAAACCATTTTTATATTGTTAGATTCTGTTAAGTGAGATCCAACTAATGGAATTGCATAATGAAACAGTGCTGTGTAATGTGCCAATCAAACAATTTTTAAAATGTATGAGTCCATTGTTGTAGTGAGTATATGAACCACCTTTTATTTAGTCCACCTCTGACTAACCCACAGTTTTATGAAGAATTATGTTCTTCTATAGGCACTGGTCCCTTTTGATGACTGAGTGAAAATACATGAGCAGAAGCCTTGCTTTCTCTGTTGTTAGGAATGCTGTGACTGCATCTGGTCTAAGACAGGTGATTATCCTTCTGGATGCCCCAGCCTGCAAGGTACCGTGTGAAGCGCTGGTCCTCTGAGTCTCTGTGCTATAATCTCTGTTACCTCTGCTCTCAGACTCTGCCACGTCATATAGGATCTGTAAAGTGCCCTTCGAATGGTTCTGGGATTTTTCTCACTTTGGCTGCATCTGACCTCACTATTGCTTCAGTATTGCTAAGAGACAGAGATCAGACTCATCTCCATGCTGTACCCTACTTTACTTACTCTAACAGCCACTCTTTTTTTCCCCATGGTACTAGATGTCTATGATGACATTCAAACTTGATTGCAATGGTCACTCACAACTCATAGACAATATTCATTATTATGAAGGTTTTATGAAGCATGTTAATAAGTTAACAAGAGTTGGAAGCAGCATGAATGCAGTCATTGATCCACACTGTAATATCTATCCTCAACTAGTAACCAAGTCTCTATCTGGGTCTCAGTCTTTCAACGTTATGGTCGGTCCTTTGGCTTCTGCCTCAGTGGATCAAGAAGCCAGCTTGCCTGTCACTCTGTCTCAGAGTTCAAGAGTCTTGGGCCAGCAGAGAAAGAACTGGTCCTCTGAGTGTCTATGCTACAATCGCTGGTACTTCTGATCTCAGACTCTGCCACTTCAGATAGGGACCTGTAATATGTCCTTTGGATGGGCCTGAGCTTTCTCTCTCTTTTGCTGCTTCAAAGATAGTTCATGGTGATAATCAGGGGAATGGGAACTAAAATTGACCTGTCCTCTTTATTACTATTACACATGCCCTATTTGCATGTCTCCATCCAAATATTATTTGGTGTTGTAGAGACATGGTTATAAGAGCCATATTAAAAATTTCACTCCACCAGAGTAGAATATCAATTACTATTAACCAGCATTAGAATTGAAGATAATTCCTTCTCTGGTGTCATTCATTGTTCAGTGTCACATGGGTATGAGCTGATTGAAAATACCACGACTTTGGTCAGCCATGTCTTAGTCCTCAAAGAAACATCCTTGTTTTTAACACTTCAGTGAGCTATATTGCTGCTTAGAAGCGCTACGGCATAATACATCCTTTTCCTCCTTGACTGAAGCGTCAATGAGCATTTATTGTGAATTCAATTAAAATGAAATTTTAGCAGTTTCAGTATTTTCTCCTTTTATTCAGAGTATTGTTTATTGGCTTAGTTGTGAGAACTTTTATTTTCTTAATGTTGACATGTAATCCATACTGAAGACTGGAGTCTTTGATCTGTATCAGTACCTTTAACAAATTCTTTTCACTTATACCAAGTAAGCCTATTTCATTTCCACATCACAGGACGTTCAGGATTATTTCTATGAAATTTGGTATAAGTGGACATCATATTATTTTCTCACTATACAGATGTATTGAGTATTCTGAAACAATAAAACCATGCCACACACCTTTCTTTATTTATAAGCATGTTACCCATAGTTCTGTTTCAATGAATGTCTCCTGATTGAAGTACAGAATACATAAGACTATTAACAAAGAAATATTCAAGATTTCCCATTCATTGCAATATTAGCTATGGTTTGTTCTGATCCACACAGTTAAATTACTTTTCATACTCAATAAACATTAGTATATTGTTCTTTGGTAGTCTCTGCTTTCAGCCAAATCTGGCAACAACAATCACTGCAAGTTATCTTCTGGCTAAACTTCCTGGCATTTCTTTATTGAAAAGCTTCTGCAAACATTTTTGTAGTATCTTCACCAAAATTAACTTGATTGTGATATTAATGAGACTATTCAATAATTTCTGCATCTGTTCATATCACCTTTCTTTGGAAGGGGGGAAAATAAAGGTTTAATTTAGTCAGTTGGCCAGCTAACTGTCCTCCAAATTTCTTGGCATAGATAGGTAACACTTGAAAGTTCTACTGATAGAATTTCTCAAAGCTTTAAGGGTTCTCATTACTCATCTCCTATGCCTTCCTGTTGAGTTTATCACACTTTCAAGACAAAAATCTAAATAAGATCATCGATTTTTGCTTCTCTATTTTTCTCCACATTATATATTATTCCAACATACTCTTAAGTAAGTTTTGTCCACACATTTTATGGTGACCAAATTTAATATGGGACATCGCAATACACAACACACACACCTAATTTGGTAATATATAGATAATCATGTTCATGAATGCACCAATATATTCTGACAATAACTACTTTCTAGGACTCTCAATACTGTACTTGTTTCTTAATTTATTTTTTCTCCTATATTTATACTCTAAGCATCAAGAGTACGCTGTTTGCTGTCACATGCTCTCAAGTTGATGCAACTCATGACACCCTGTGCAGCATAGGACTGACCTTCCCTTCTCTGCACCATGCTCCACATGGCTGCGACATCGAAGTGCATCGTTACAACCACTGTGTCCCTCCTGCATGCTGGGAGCCGTCCTCTTTCTGCTGCTGCTTTATTTTACCCAGCATTATGCCCTTCTCTAGGAACTGACTTTTACTGATAAATATCTAAAATATGTGAGACAAACTCCTGCCATTCTTGGTTCTAAGGTTCATTCTAGGTGTTTTTCTTCCAATAGAGATTTTTGTTTCTGTTTTTTAGCAGTCCATGGGACTTTCAAAATAATTAAGAACAAAGAAATTAAGTAGTATATACCTCTTGTTCAATATACATTTGAAATGGATTGATTTATATAAATGATCAATGATTATTCACAGATTATTTCACTGAACTTCTGCTTAACTTTTACCTCATAATCTTTTAAAGATCAATTTTAAAAAAGTTTAGCTTGTGTATGATTATTTGCCCACCAGGCAGTATCACTAAGTAAAAGAATACCTAACATTTATTCAGTTCTTTCAGTGTGTCAAAAATATTTCTAAAAGTTTCAAGTGAATTAACTCAGCTGATGTGTCTTGCAATTAATTAACATAGGTAAGATATGTTGGTTTTCTGAAAGCAGGCCTTGAGGACTAAATTAAAGTGCATGTGAATTAATGAAGCAGTGCTTCCTGGGGAGCAGGTAGGTTCATAAGGAAAAGAATATAGGAATGAGAAAAAGGTAAGTAAGAATGTGGCTTAGGTAAGACTTGACTGATCCCCATGAAAGGGATTCTTTGAAAAAGAAGTTGCTCAAAAGAGTCACTTCAGGTCAAGGGAAAATAGTTTAGCTTCTACCCTAGTCAGTAATTGTCTGTAAACACAGGGTACAAAAGAGATGATGTCAAGTATAATCAACAGGCACCTTGAGATTAGATAGTTCGAATTTCTGGCTGTCCAGTCTTGGGATAATGTTTCAATCTGATTCATTAAAGAAAGTACCCAAGTTTCCCGGTGCCAGGTGTGGACACAACCACAGCACTGATGAGCGCACTCTAGCAAGCATAGCAGTACCACCTACTTCGATAGTAGGTAGAGTGTTGCCTTTGTTTTACCGTGTCATACCTGGAGCTACAGAGAAACTTTTGTGAATTACTCAATGACAAACACTTAGAAAATATGGAAACCTAGGCCACAAAAATGGTCTCTCTGGATCTAGAATCAGAATACTTTTCTCTACAGCAATCAAAAATATTGTACAAAAATCTTAGAAATATTTACTGAACAGGAAAAAATATCAAAATGTGAAGCTATTGTTTGCTGCCATAACCTCCATATAGCTGCATACATTTCTAAACAATGTGTATCCAACTCTCTTACTCTTCCTTTAAGAATCCTGTGATCTTCAATTTGTACCACATCAAAAGAGTAGGTAGTTTTGGCATTATCTAAAGACAAAAAAAATGTGCTACTTTAAGATAGACTTTGAGTTTTCTGAACAAAAGTAAGTCTGATGGGATTAGATCAAGAGTGTCAAGTGGATGGAGTAAGGCTCTTCAAGAAATACCTTAAAAGACAGCTTTTGCTACCCTTGAAGAATGACTAAGCATATTGCTGTGAGGCTTAAACAGCTTTCTAACTTCTTACATTTTTCTCACTAATGTAATTTTCAATGTTCTTAAAGCATTATTTATGTATTTATATGTGTATGTATATATATATATACACACATACATATGTATAATCTGACTCACGCATCAGTCAACATGGGTTCCTAAAAGGGGGACTGGGAATGGAGAGGGCAAGAGATACGAGAAATGGAGACAAGACAGGATTCTGATCAAGTCTCATTTATTGAGTCAAAAGGCAGGGTTAATATAGGCTAGCAACAGGAAGGGGAGGTACAACTTATAGAAATGAGGGGTAGGGATAATCAGCCAATCATACGCATAGCTACAAAGAAACGGTGGGGAAAAAAATGGGGGGCAGCAGTTCTCAAACAGGTCCGCATGCTAATTGGGTGAGCTCAAACAGGTCTGCATGCTAATTAGGTGAACTCAACAGGTCCGCATGCTAATTAGGTGAACCCATGGATTCAAAGGTTATCTTGCCCGCAAGCCGTTACAATACAAAAGGTCAATAAAGGGGTCACTGAGAGATGGGAACAGCATTCGGCTTCCCACATGTCCCCCTTTTTTTATTATAACAGCAGATGCAGCCATTTTAATCATAGGAGAGCTTCAAGTCCTTTTGGGGACTGCATGTGTCTTAGGTTGTCGGGTAGCTGGCTCATCCTTACCCATCATAGGTCTCAAGGAATGTTTTTGGCAAACCAGGGCCTGTCTTAGTTTGGTATGAGCAGTGCCTGATCTTACCCATCATTGACTGTTCAGTCCAGCACACAAAGGAAGGGGGTCTTATCACTCTAAGTGAGCGGGCCACCCTTATCTTGCATTTCCAAGTGGTGATGTTATGCTGTGCTCAGGTTCGCAACTGGAAGATTTCAAGAATAACAGGGTCAATGCAAGGAAAATTACGGAGACCTGTGGTGCTGTAGCCTTGTAAGTCTGCAATGTACTAATACTAATTATAAGCATTGTAAACCAGCAAATGTAAGGCAAATAAGAACATAAAAAATTCCAAAATAAATTCGTTGACTGATGGTCCAATCACTGGGTGCCGTTGCAGTTAGGCCCACAGCAAATATCAACGAGACTCTTCCCAAAAATCTTGTAATAGTCTTCTTAAACAATTTCCTACTCTATTCCAAGTTTGTACATCAACCATGCCTTCCTGGGGGAACCAGTGGCATGTTTCTTTGATAAAATCAAAAAACTTAAACAAATCTTTGGTCTTAACTTTTACTCCCCGCCTCGTGAGTGCATCACCTAACTGTCTTACAAAGAGCTGATGGTAGCTTAATTCTTTGCCCATAATTTAGGCAACAACTCACCCGTTGTTTCGGCGCGACAGGTAATCGCGATGGAGTCTGGGCAATGAATGAGTCGACTGACCAGTCCTTGATGAGTTGCCTGCTTCCTCAGGAGACTCCCCCATTTTCAGACGGCTGAGAACGAAGGAGAACTGCGAGCTATTCGAGCTTTACAAGAGAGCACCTAAGTGTCACAGCTCAGTGTCGCAGTGCAGCATTATTGCTCAGGGTTGTAGCTCAAAAGCGGCAGCTCTTCAACTTCGTCAGCGAGTCGATCACGTTGGGCACCAGTTGATCCGACCCGCGGATCAGTCAACGTGGGTTCCTGAAAGAGGAACTGGGAATGGAGAGGGAGAGAGATGCGAGAAATGGAGACAAGACAGGACTCTAATCAAGTCTCGTTTATTGAGCCAGAAGGCAGGGTTAACATAAGCTAGAAACAGGAAGGGGAGGTACAACTTATGGAAATGAGGGATAGGGATAATCAGCCAATCATACACATAGCTACAAAGTAACGGCGGGGAAAAAAAAAATGGCACGCAGCAGTTCTCAAACAGGTCCGCATGCTAATTAGGTGAACTCAACAAGTCCGCATGCTAATTAGTTGAACCCATGGATTCAAAGGTTATCTTGCCCGCAAGCCGTTACAATACAAAAGGTCAATAAAGGGGTCACTGAGAGATGGGAACAGCATTTGGCTTCATATTTATTTATTTATATATATATATATATATTCCTGTATCCAGTAGGAAAGTAATTACCATTTTTGGAACTTTTAAAAAAGTCACCTTAGCTAAAAGGTTAGTTGATCTTGCTTCCTTGAATTCAGATGGCCTGACCAATGACCTCAGAAGTCACGTTTTGATTGAATAATTTTTGTTACCCTAACAATCTAACAAGACAACCCATTATAATATGACTAAAACAAGCATATTGCTGAGCAAGTTTATATTGATTCATCCATTTGATCAAAGAGACATGCTTAAGACACCTTTAAGCATGGAATAAAGCATACAGATGACCTGGAACCCTATAGTTATACAATGGGATATTATTAAGCAATATTAATTTCTAGTTCATTATGTGGAATAAAGACTAGACTTTGAAGGATACATACTACATTATTAAAGTTATAAGGACAGATGCAAGGGCATGATGTTCAGGGTATAGGATCAAACATAAAAGGACAAAATAGAAATTTGTAGAGCAATGACATATTATTTTGACTCAAATATATCTGTTGCTGCTGTTGTTAGGTGTCATCAAGTTGGTGAAAAAAAGCAAATGTCCCTCTAACGGAATGCTCAAGCTATCAATGATGCCATTGATGTCATACATGAGTAAAGGTATCTTCCAATGTTTGCAGCCACAAATTGACAGACCGCATCTGGCCAGAAATTCAGGCCAGATGCAAAAGAAGATGTGGAAGAATTGTCATCATGCCTTCTGTCAGATGGATCTTGGCTGAAAACAGAGACTACCAGAAATAAGTTTACTTGTGTTTCATTAACTCTGCAAAGCCATTCAACTCTGTGGACCAAAATAAACTGGATAAGCTTGAGAAGACTGGGAATTCCAGAATACTTCAATGTGCTCATTTGTAGCTTGTACGTGGCTTAAGAAGCAGTCGTGCAAACAGACAAGGGAATACTTCATAGTTTAAAATCAGGAAAGGTATGTGTCCGGGTTGTATACTTGTGTAGGTGAAAGCATGGCCAGAACTTGGAAACAGATGAAAACTTCAAGGTTACACATTTGAAGTCAATATAACCTGCAAATAGATATTTATTGACATATCAAGGAGACATCCTTGATATAGAATGTTATACTGGAGTTTCTTTTGTCTCTGCTGTTTGCTATGTAGGTTATATTTTTAAAGAACCTGTTTTTTTTAGATAATGTTGTTCCAAGAATGGTACTAATCAAAGTTTTAAAAAATTATGACTAAATGCAACCAGTAAAATATTCCAAAATTTGAGTATGAATAAGAAGAAAGTATATAGTTCATTTCTTGACTGCATGTCTGAGCAAGCAGTAGTCCTCTGCTTTCTTACAGCTTCATGCTAGTGCTACCCACTCCTCTGCAGCTCCATTCATTTACAACAGCATATTTGCACCAGAATCATTCGATATATATGTTTAACTAATCATCAGAGAAGTTGGATTATATAAAGAAGTGGCATCAGGTTTGGAGGAAAGCTTATTAATAGCCTGTGGTATACAAATAGCACAACCTTGTTTGCTGAAAGTGAGGTGAAATTGAAGCACTTACTGCAGAAGATCAGGGGATATAGCCTTCAGTATGGATTACAATTCAATGTAAGAAAGACCAAAATCCTCACAGCTGAATTGGAGAATAGGTGGAAGCTGTCAAGAATTTGGTCTTACTTGGATCCACAACCAATGCTCATCAAGCAACACAGAAGAAATCCATAAATGCATTGCATTAGGTAAACCTGATGCACAAGATCTTTGGGAGTATTGCAAGGCAATGGTTTTAATGTGGGGATGAAGGTGCACTTGTTCCAGACCATGATATTATCCATTGCATCGTATGCATGTGAAAGTTGGACATTGAATAAGGAGAACCATAGAAAAGTTAATGCACTTGAATTGTGCTGGAGAAGAATATTGAAAGTTTGATGACTTATTAAAGGAACAAATCAACCTGTAGTTGAAGAAGTAAGGTCAGAGTGTTCTTCGGAGGCAAGGATGACAAAATTTTGTTTTACATACTTTCAACAGAGTATCAGGTGAGACGCTGGGGAAGGACATCATGTTTGCATGCTAGATAAAATGGAGGGGCAGCTGAAAAGAGTATTCTGTCCCTCACTTAGATAGAATGACACAATGATAGAATGACACAGTGATAGAATGACACAGTGATAGAATGACACATCACTGGGCTTAGGCATAGGGACCTTTTTGAGAAAGGCGCAGGACCTTGCAGTGTTTTCTTCTGTTCTGTATAGAGTTTTTATGAGTTGCAACCCACAGGATGTCACCTAATAACAATTAAAGTCACTGTTTTGGGGTGTTTAGCTTCGCTTGCAATGAACTTCATGAGGCATGATGGTCTCAGTAAAGGAAGAACTCTAGATTTCACTCCTCCATTACTGGAAAGAGGTAAGAATGAGGCTTACAACAGTGATTTAATATTTGCAAAACCTCAGTTTTTAAAGGCGTGCTAAAAAGTGTAGTGGTGGGCATTTGACATTGTTTGAAAGCCAATAGTTACATTATTATTGGTAGCTTTTAATACTTTATTCATTTGTATCTAAAGTGATATTAGAGGTATAGAGGGCAGGACATGAAAAATATCCAATAAATGAGAAATTGAGACAATAGAATTTCAAAGAGCCTTAAGACCTTCAGACAAAATCTCCTTACAGATTACAGTATTTCCACTCAACTAGCATGTGCCTCCTGTTTGTTTGTCAACCATGCCCTCCCCCTAAGGTACTTTCATAAGCACGCTGTGCTACTTTTACAGCAATGTGTAATTGCTTAATTATTAATTATATCTTTCTATTGAAGATACATAGAAAAGGGTATTACAAAAATTAGAATTGTAGATATTAAAAATATTGAAGCTCAGTAAATTTTCTTAGAATATGAAAACCCGCCTGTGACGGAGAACTCTGGGGAGATGAGAGCCTGTGGGCCCTCTGTCCAACCTCTTGGTCGGAGCTTGTGATGAGGACACATCACCCTGGGCTGGGGAATGTCCAGCCCTGCAAAATCTCCTGGGAAACCACCATGAGCTCCCCCACCACAGTGGGAATCGAGACCATCTGAAGGGAAGCAAGGGTTTAGGGAAGGCTCCTACCCAAGACCCTCCTGCCCAGGCCTGAGCCCCCTCTCAAACCTTGGTCTCCTCGGCAGTGCTGTCAGCGCACAGACCCATACATGCCCCCAACCCATGACCTGGGACCCCAGCAATCTGTATTATATTTTAATGTATTTGTGAATATATTGAAAATAATTTGTTTTTGCCCTGGTTTGGTTTGGTTTGCTTTGTTTTTAGCATCTCCATGTTAGGATCAGAGGAATACTTTACCTGCATTAGAAATTGCAGAGAATTACCTTAATTTTTGGACCATAAGATGCACCTGACCATAAGACACATCCAGTTTTTAGAGCAGAAAAGCAAAAAAAGCATTCTGAACCAAATAGTATCAGTATAATAATATGTTCTGGGGTCCCACCCCTTCAGAGCAGATGTACCTTTGTTCATCCCCACTTTGGGGGAGGGGGAAGTATACCTTATGGTCTGAAAAATATGGTACTAAGATGATTCTGCAAAGATATTTCTATATGAACTTTGATTTCAGTCACTCCATGCACTTTAATAATTGAAAGTTGAAGATTACAATGAAAAAAATATAAGATTAATATTTGGATGTATTTTCTATACAATAGTGAAGCTATAAACAAAAGCAAAATCAAAGTGTGCAGACAACTGGATATATGCATATAAATATATAAATATATCCAGTTGATAGGCCATGCTGAGAAAACAAAGTAAAAATATATACAACTTTTCAATAGACTACCATGTTATCATATAAGTGATGACTTAATGCATGCCTTCATTTTATGGCCTATGGATTTTCTAAATATAATGGCATATATTCCTTTTTTAGCATATAATAATCTATCAGTTAAGAGTATGAACATTTCATTCAGAGCCACACTTCCATGCAATTTGCGTACATTGTGGACAATTTTATTTTCTTGGAAGTGGAAGTACTCTAAACAAAATTACTCTGTATGTAAAGGATATGCTATACTAGCAGTTTGTAATATCTGAGTTTAAAACCAGCAAAGATCAAACATTGACTCCTGGGACACACAATATGCATATATTTAGTGTAACTCAGACATGAAAAATCTACTCGTTTTATATCTACTAGTTGGAGAACACATTGATGGAAAACTCCCCATTCAGAATTTGTTTTATTACCTTGAAAATAAGTAGTTCCGACTAAGTATTCAGTTCTTTTTAAAACGGTATTTGAAAACTCACTCTTCATGATCTTCTTCCAACTTCTTCGCATAAGCACTACTTTTTCCTATTATATACTATTTTTCTCAATTCCTATTAAATTTAGGGTCCAAGTTAATAGCTATACTATTCCTTTAAACTCTAAGGATTGTTTTGCAAATCAATCACATGTTTTGTAAAGATATAATTTTTCACTGATTTTTATTATTTGTTACTTTTTTCCTCACCAACAATTTAGTTCCACTACTGTGTTTATAAGTTAAGCATTAAGAATAAAAGCATGACTAGCCACAACTTTAGGAAACATATTAGTTAAAAAAAAAGAAAGTTGGGAATTGTATGCTTCATGAGAGCATATTTGAATGCACAGTACAGTCAGGGTAATTGAATTTTACTGCCTGTAGTTTACTGTCTATCTTTAAATTATGTAGGTCCATTACCCCCCAAAGATTTTCCAACTCTAGTCGTTGCATATCCTTATTACAAACTCATAACTGTGTACTCATTATACTATATTATTGAATGTCTATCATTGTATTCAGTGTAATAACTGGTTCTGCAGAATGTCAAAGCCCATTTGCTGTTGGTAAGGCTATATGTCATTCAGCATACAGTGTAGTATTTATTGCCCATTGTGTATTTCCAACTGTGGTGATATTTTAAGTCCATGTGAGTGTCCTTAATTACATATTGATTTTGGATTTCTTCTTAAATAACTTTGCTGTGTGAACTCTTGGTTTTTGGAATGTGCAAAATCTAATCTATAAAGATTAATTTTGATCTTTTTGAAAAATTACTCAAATAATAAAAGTGAATGTGAACCATGCCCCAAGAAGGTAAAGCAAACTCATAAAAAAAGAAAATATTTTCTGGAAGAAAAAGTAAAACAAAGTCCTAGTGAATTGTGCTCCTATGCAGATTTGTTTGTTTGTTTAATTTAAATAAGGCCCCGAGTTACTAAATACAAAATCTAATGGTGATTAAAAAAAGGTCCTCAAAACAACAACTGTTAAGATGATATAGAACCAGGTCAATTTCAAGTCTGTTGTATCCATGATCTTTAGGAGTCAGAACTGATTGGAAAGCACCAGAGAACTTAAATAAAGCCTTTTGGTTTTATTCAAGTGCTCCGGGCAGCATATGAATTCATAAGTAACTACAAGAGGAGACTTCAAAATGTCTCCAACAATATACTGCTGAATTAAAACTCTGAAGCATTTCAATATGATATTTGGCTCTAGACCCACACTGGCCAAGCATTCATGCTAACAAACTCTGCTTTCTAATTGCATGTGCTTCAGAAAGTCACATACTTTTGCTGGATCACAGGGACCTAAAGTATAAAATGAAGTACAAATATGAAGATTTCCTTTCATGGGTTTATAGCCTATGACTGACGAGCAGGGAAGGAAAAAAGCTAGTTCTTCGTTGAGTAAAGGAGGTAGAGAATCTTTACAACTGACACTCTGGAGTCCCTCTGGTAGGGATCAGTCAGAACCCCTATGAAACACCCTCTTCTTAACTTCTTTCTCATCCCACGTCTGCTTTCTTCATGCAGCTCTCTCTTCCTCAGAGCATGACTTCATGAGGTCATGTGCACATTAATTTTATGTATTCATTTATATATTATTATATATAATTTATAATTTTATATATTAATTTTTACAGGTCCTACTTGCAGAACATCTAAACTACTTTAGCTATCTTATTAAACTAAGAATGTTAAAATTCAATTTATTTAAAATCTTTATAATTATATTTGGCATATTAGGAGTACTTGATAAATGTTTTTTATTACACTACTTATTGATATTACATGATGAAAAAAATTATATGCAAGTTAAAAGAAGGCTCATTCAATTTAACCTACAGAAAATCATGAAAATGAAAAGTAAAGTGATCCCAGTGAAAGAATGAATCTATGAACAAATTATTGATAATTTATATTAATTGGTATATTTCAGGTATAAGTTTTGTGAAATATGAATATTAATTTCTTTAGGATTAATGAAGCAAGTGTCCCTAAAATTGATAAAAATGAATTGTGATACATAGGTTTATTGTGCTAACCTGCTCAATAAGAATATGTGGGATTGATAAGATCCCAGTTTGGAAAAATAAAGATATAAATGGCTCTACAATCCCCACCCCTTTCTCTCTTGTTTTCAGGTGATCAAACCTGTGTCTGGCTGCATTATCTAGTTCTCTGCTTCAACTTGTGAATGACACTACCCATGGGACAGTCAATGCATGGATCCTGTTGTTAGACCTTTAGATTTCTTTGAGACCTGCTTCACCATGCTTCTGGTGTATACATTACTGGAGCTTGAGGCTGTCAGTTTCTGTCATCTTTCATTGCTTGAGTTTGATATCCGACCCATGCCTGCTTCCTAAGTTCCTGAGCTGCTGACTATGGGTGACCCATCAAACTGTTTGCTGCCTATGTCCTGACTGCCTGAATTGCTCTGGGGAAGATTCAGCTCTCGCTTCCTTGACTTTGAACTGAACAGTTCTCATAAGTTGAAGAACTTCCAGTATATTAACTGTTCCATGGAAGTAAGTTGAACTGAGCCCTCTGTACATATCTGTGCAGTAATTAGCTGTTATATTCCTTCATGCTGTATATATCTGTATCTCTCTTTCTACCTATATCTCTATCTATCATCTATCTATCTATCTATCTATCTATCTATCTATCTATCTATCTATCTATCTATCTATCTTTCTGTCCTGGTTTTGTTTCTCTAGAGAGCCTTGTCTAATATATGAGTACGGGATTGGTACAAATGATGGTATGAGACTTAGAAAATAATTCTTAAGAATATATTTGTAGTTGATGTTTGCTTATGTAAGTGAAAGAATGTATAGAATTGTGTCTTCATGTCAACTTGAGTGAAGTTGTGGAGTCTAGTCTATTAATTCGGCCATAACCAGTGATGCTTCTGTGTAACCATGGCCTTTCCTGAGGATTCTGGGAACTCCTGTCTGCTTCCATGGAAAAGGGACACATACTCTCTATGCTTCATCTTTTTGATGACAAGTCACATGGAACCATCCTGATGGCAGCCAGAGCCTTGGAGATGCATCCGTTGTCATTAGATCCACAGGATTTTCTATCCATTGGCCTGTGATCTTACTACACTCCACATCACTGCATGTGTTGCATGAGTCTGAAGAAGAATTCATGGACTTAGGGACTTATGTACTTGATCTGGACTGGCTGGAATGTTTTAGTGCTGTATAATTATTTTTTGATTATATATGTGTGTATATATATGTGTATGTATATATATATAATCTTTACTTGTTTCTCTAGCCCACAAGTTCTCAATCTGTGTGTCAAGATCCCTGTGAAGGTTGAATGACCCATTTGCAGAGGTCACCTGCCCCATAGCAGTAGCATAACAGCTATGAAGTAACAACAAAATATTTTTTGGTTGGAATGTCACCACAACATAGGCAACTGTATGAAATGGTTGCAACATTAGGAAGGATGAGAACCACTGCTTTAACAAAACTGGACTAGCAGCTGTATGTACACAAAAATAACTATGTTTCCCATTAATTCTGTCAAAAGAACATATGTTAGAAAATTATAATTAATGCATTTTCCTATAACTGAATAATAAATAATGAGGATAAAAATGGACTGACAGTTCTTTATGGGAAGAAGACCTGCAACTGCAGCACACAAATATGGGGCCCCCACAGGGTGTAAAATCACACAGAAAGATACATTTGAAAAAGTACACCAAATATTACAGATCCAACAGAAGTACAAAGACAAAGATGCTCTCTCTCTCTCTCTCTCTCTCTCTCTCTTTCTCTCTTTCTCTCTCTCTCACACACACACACACACACACACACACAATCCTATAAAGAAACAGAAAAGAAAAGTGAAACACAAATGGAATGAGATGGAAGAAACTAATTTACTTTCTAATTTATATTCATATTTCATTACACTGAATGTTAATGGTTTAGATATGTTTATTAAAATACAAAGGGCAGCAGATTGGATGAGACAATAAAATTCATTGATCTTCTGCCTTCAAGAGACATATATCAAACTCACAGACAAAAATGAGAGTCAAAGGATGATGAAGAGTTTACCAAACTAATGACAACACAAACAAACAAAAACAGCAGGTGTTGTAATACTAATCTCTGACAAAATCAACCCAAAGTTACATGACATAATGAGAGATAGGACTAGACATTGATTAATGTACAAATGACCATTATGAAGGGAACAAGAACCCATAAATATTATTGCCAACTTCTTATGGAGCAAGGATAAGCTGAGGGTAAGAAAAAGATTTCTGAAAAAGATGGACAAAGTAGGTGGTTTTGCACTACCTGACCTCAAACCTATTCTATAGACACAGTTGCCAAAACAGCCCAGGACTGGTATCATCATACATACTTGGATCATCATACATACCAATGGATCAGGACAGAAAATCCAGAAATGAAAACATCCACATACTGACAGTAGATTTTTGACAAAGGTCCAAAAAACATCTGGATATCCATGTGTAGAAGAATGAAACAAGACCTCACTCAAGGCACAAAAAAAACCTCAAAGTGAATCAGAGACCTAAATGTAAAGCCCAGCACTATCAGGGTCATATATGAGAAAATTGGGACAAATCTAAATTTCCTGGTGCAAGGAATACATGGATTATCAGACTTCACAAGTGAAAAACACTCTTTGGAAAATAAAATAGATGAATGGACCCTATTAAAAATAAATCACTTCTGAATATAGAGAGATTTTAATTGTTAGAAGAGTAAAATGATAGCTCACAGACTGGGAAAAGATATTTAGTAATGACATGACAAAGGACTAATTACTAGTATCTACAGAATTCTATTATCTTACAACAATAACAACTACAAAAAGTAGCAGCACTCTGAGAAAGTGGACAAAATCCTTGAACAGATGACTCAAAAAGGATGGCACACAAATGGCTAATAAATACAAGAGGAAATACTACAGGTCATTAGCCATTCAGAAAACGCAAGTCAGAATAAGAATGAGATACCCACTAGTACCCATTAATGTAGCCTTAGTTTTAAAAAGTTGGAGAGGGTGTGGTGAGATAGGAATTATTATTCATCGCTGGTACACAGGTAAATACTAACAGCCACTGTGGAAGTTGATATAGCAATGCCTCAACAGACTGAACTTGAACTCCCATATGATCCAGCAGTACCATTACTGGGAAGATACCCAAAGATCAGGAACAGACATTTGCTTCTCTATGTTCATCACAGTACAATTCACAATAGTACAATGCTGGAAACAGCCTATACTCCATCAATAATAAATTGGATACAAAAAACTGAGACATATACACAATGGAATATTGTACACCTAATAAACACTGATGACACATAAAACATTTCAGCTCATGGAGGCCTCTGGAAGCCATAAGGCTGAGTAGGTCAAGCACAATAGTACACAATCTGTCTGAGTCCTCTGTGATAGGAAGAGGCAGTATTACAGGCACAAGCTCAAGCTTGAAGACCACGCATAGACTTCTGATGGGAAAGCAGGCAGCCTAGTAAAGTGCAGGACCAATGCCGATGAGCCACACATCATATGCCCCAGGTAAGTATATTCTAGGTCACTTGGATGGAGGGCACCTTATGACAGTTTGGAATCAAATGGTCGATATAGGGAGGGGATCCTGTCTGCTTAGTTGTAGTCATGTGAATCCAGGGTGAGCTCCCCTGTCAAGGGGATGAGGCTTACTGATGGGAGGGACAGTGCAGGAGAGGTGAGAGGGACTGGTCAAGTTTGGGCTAACATAGGCCCAGGGCTGTTGGGGTAGGAGAGAGATGGCTGCACACTAAGGTGGGTAGAGACAAAGGATACTCTTGGGGGTTCTAGGGAGGACCATTAGTAGCACACAGCAGGAAGGCATAATTCCTCAAGAATGTCTTCAGGTGCACCAGGAATCAAGGCTGGGTGCCTCAGAACACCCGACAATGAAACCTGGATCTTCAGGGTACATGTCATGCTCCAGGGGCTGCATCAGTGAGACTTCAAATATGGACTTCCCTTGGTGAATTGAACTCTACCCCAGACACACTTGTGATTTGAGAATGTAATCCAGAAAACACACTGGTGTCTGGGTTAGAAGAATACAGCTGTGCCAACAAACAGTGTATGGTTGGTTGTCAAATAAATAAGTTCTTGGTACATACGGGATCACCCTCTGAAAGTTATGTGCCACCAATTGGACTCAATTGGACTCAAATGGAGCTGTGTTGTTTCTTTATTTTTAAGTAAGTGAAGCATAAGGATATTGAACTTGTGGGAAATGTAAATGTAACAAGAGTTAGGGAAGTGAGTTGTAGAAGGGCAGGAGAATTAAGAAAGAAATTATGTCAAAAAATCTAGAGAGGGAAAGTTTGTTTGAGAAAACATGTATGATAATAGTAGAAATTGTACAATTGTGTTTGACATGACTGAAATATGGAATAAAGTGACATATATATTAACTCTGAAGTTGCAACAAATGAGTGAGGGGGGGAGGGAAAGATCCAGAAATAAGTTTGGGGCTTGCACTAACAGTATAAGTCTAACTTAAGAACAATCAGTTCTGCACCACCTCATTACTCAACTTGATGAAATGATGACTGAAGATCAGGGTGCTACAGCAAAGTCTGGCAAAGAAAGCAGATGGTGGCAAGCTATCAATTGAATAGTGTTTGGGGTCTTAAAGGGTTGTAGTCAGTCACCCATCAATGAGGAGTCAACTAAGTTCACACAGAAGAAGCACACAAGCTTGTCTGATCCAAAGATGGCAATTATATAATTTGAATATAGTGAGTAGAAAAAAATTAGAGATGAAATTATGAACACCCAGTTTGTGGAGGGCTATGGAACCCAAAACCCATCTGCAGAGAATCAAGTCAGACTAAGCCACTGGTAGAGCCACTTTAGCCACAGACCAGAGTTCCAAACAGCTTTACTATCAGACAGAGATCATTGTAATCTTGATTGTTCTTTATGGAACCCCATACTTGGCCAGTTGACTACCTTAACAATGTGACCTGAATTTGTTTTGGGAAGTATCTCATTTTAGTTCCATTGCAAAAATTTATTTTCTCAGACTTTTTGAATAGTGCTGGTGGTCTTTTCCTTCTGACACATTGCATGTATTTTTGTCTTTATACAATCATCCTTTTATCCTTGCCATCTTTGTATCACAGGTGGAGTGGATATATAACGATAGTAACTGATGGTAAGAGGTACAGGGAATACAGAGGTGGAGGGTGGATGATAGGGAGGAACAGGGGATTTCTGGATTAAATAAGGAAGTCAGGAGGGGGAGGGAGAACTACAATGGCTTACAATTGCATCATTTATTTTAAGATGATTTGACCATTGGGGGTGGGTTGATACTCTAAAATTGATGTGGTGTTGATTGCACAATTCTCCTTGATATGATTGAATGATTAAACTATTGAATTATATGATATGTAAATTACTTCCAATAAAAAATAGTGAGAAAAATGACTGAGAAATACAAGTTGATAAACTTTTACAATATAATTGTTTCTAGATGGTGATAATCTACATGGGAAGATATAGGAAATGACTAGAAACTAACCTCAATGCTTTACATTAAATACGCAATATCATCTTTCACAACATGATTGACATTTTGTCAACAGGAATTGTAATAATGAAATGAGTCAATATTTTCCAGATTTTTAAAAGATAACAATCAAGTGTGAAATAAGTTTAAATTTTATCACTGCTACACTTGATAATTTAATAAATGAATTCATTTAACATTAGCTAAAAACCAGCAGCCATGCTTTGTGTGGAAATAGCTTATTAATATATGAATATTTATTCTCTTGACTAATTATTGTGATATAATATTCAAGGTTAAAAATTTCAGAAAATAGATTAAATTTCTATTCCATAAATGATAAAATTATAACTGATAAGAGAATAGATCATAGAGCTTATAATTTTTAAATAATAGGCTTTAAATTTGTCTATTAATAACTGTTTGTTCTCCTCACTCAGTCATGGTACAAAAAAAATAATAATATCTGTACAGTAATCCATCACTCATATAGTAGAAATAACAATAGCGGAATTTATTCCATAATATTCACCTGCATAACTGTTAGTGGCATCTTCTAATTTCAAATAATTTCAGGCAAATCTTAGAAACAGTGTTGCAACAATAGAAGTCAAATGAAACTTTGTTTTCTCAGTACATATAAAGTTATGTTTATATTAGTTACTGTAGTCTATTAAGTGTATGGTTACATTTAAGATCACTTGAAATACTGTCACAAGTAACACAAGGTGAGACAGACAAAGATATGAATTGAGCAAGCACTTTGACAAATATTATGTCGATAGATTTGCTCAAAATAGGTTGCAAAATATTAAGCACAAAAAAGTGAAGTGTCTTAAAAATATGTATGCCTGCTTTCTTGATTTCCATCTCCATTTCACTAAGGGAACAAATAAGGGTACAATATTGTCACTTGGGTGTGAATCTCTGGATAATAATATCCCATATATAACTGAGTTCTCTATTTATGACATTACTAGGAATATTACATCTGAGTTTTTAAAAATCTCATACTTGGTCCTATTTAATTCTACTTATTACAACATAACAATTGAACACTGCCACCAATTGTCTGGCTGTTGGCTACCCACTTCAGAGCTAGTAGTTGCTAAACTCCTGTTTTCCATGGCCCTGTATACTCCATTCTTCAAAAGTCACTTAAAAGTCATGCATATATTCAAAACATTGAGCACCAGAATAAGGGATATAGCATAGGACTAAAATGCAAAGTATATGCCAATTTAATAGAACAAAGTGTTCTTGCATTGAGGAAGTACTTGAGTAGAGCGCCAATGTCCATCTGCTGTCTTAATACTAACTCCATAAGTATATGCACGTAGGTCTATTCCCCCATCATCATATATGAATATGTTCATTTATGTACATGCCTTTATTTAGACTTCTATATATGTCCTTTACCTCTTCCCACCCCAGTTCTTTCCTCTGTCTCCTTTTACTTTCCTCTTACCTCACTATCATGCTTGGCCTCCATTTGGATTTCAGTATTTTCTCCCTGTCACATTACTCTTGATCAATCCCTATCAGGCCTCTCACACCTACCTTGCCATTGATTTTGATCTCTTGTTGTTCCCTTGTCCCTGGGATAGTCAACACCACCTCTTTTCCCAACCTCTTCATCTCCCATGTTCCCCCAGAACCATCAGTCCTGTTGTTTCTCCTCCAGACTGCTCATCCAGCCTATCTTATTTAGAGAATTGCAGAGAAAATGGCACGTACAAAAAATACACGACATTGCAAGATGAAGTGACAAAAGAAACCAAAAAGATGACAACAAAAACCCTAATGTCCAGAAAAAATATATAGCTAAGTAAATAATAATAATCTCAAAAGAAAAAGCTGTAATAGTTTAAAGTCTGGTCATTGATCTCCAGCAGTGACACACACCGCCCCCCCCCCCCCCCCCCCCCCCCGCCATTGTGTCAGATTGGGTGCCACATCCTGGCCCGAAAGTATATCCTTGGCACTCCCTTGGGAGCTCTATGTTCTGCTCCTCCTGCTGCTCTACTGCATGTCTTGCCTCAGTGTGGTCATGTCAGACCCAGTGCATTTCCGACCCTACTTCTCCAGTCTTGTCCCCGTAGAGTCTTGGGACAGTGAGGGACACTGTATTTCATGAGTGGGGAGATCTTTCAGTGGGCCAGGATGCACTCCACTCTCTCTTCCTCCCTCTTCATTTGCTCTCATGTGCTTTTAGATTGGCATCCCATGATGCTCACCTTCCTGACAAGACCACTGAAGGCAATGATATACATAAGCAAAAGTGGTGAAGAAAGCTGATGGTGTCCTGCCATCAAAAGATGTAGCATCTGGCATCTTAAAGGCTTGAAAATATGCAATCAACCATCTAGCTCAGAAGCAACAAAGCCTACATGGAAAAGCACACCAGCTTTTATGACCACGAGGTGTCTAAGGGGTCAGTTATCAGACTTCAAAGAACTAAAAATCATAACATTGTGTGCCCATCTTCCTGATATGATTGCTGAATACAAAAATGTGCTTAAACAAATTGGTGAAGAAATCTGATAGTGCATGGGGTCTTAAAGGCTTGAAAATGAGCAAGCTGAGAAGCAACAAAACCCACATGGAAGAAACACACCAGCCTGTGTGAGGATGAAGTGCCCAAGAGATTGGGTATCATGTATCAAAGAACTAAAAATTATAACATTATAAATGAGGGGGAGTACAGATTGGGCACCCAAAGCCAAGCAATAGGTCGAGTGACATTCCCCTTACAGGGGCGGTTGCAGGGAGGAGATGAGTCATTCATGTACAGAGTAGCAACAATGAAGTATGCAACTTCCCTCTAGTTCTTAAATTCTTCCTCCCACCCACTATCATGATCTCAATTCTACCTTACAAATCCAGCTAGCCCAGGGGATGTACACTACAGCCTGAAACATGGGGAATCCAGGACAGATGATCCCTTCAAGACCAGTGGTAAGGGTGGTGATACCAGGAGGGTGGAGGGAAAGTGCAGTAAAAAGGGGAACCAATTGTAGGTATCTACATATAACATCCTCCTTGGGGTATGCACAACAGGGAAGAGGGTGGAAGGACACATTAGACAGTGTATGATATGACACATCAAGGATAATTTATAAATTGTTAAGGGTTCATAGGGGAGAGGAAGTGGGGAGGGAGGAGAAATTATTGGGAGATGATACCAAACTGCATACAATGTATGAATTCTTCATGATAAAAGTTGTATGAGCCCCCAATAAAATGATTTATTAAAAAAATCTAAAGTATGAAAGAAATATCCATTTGTTCATACTGTTTGAATAAGTAATTGGATGTTGGAAAAAGGATGAATTTCTCATTCAAAAGTATTCCAAATGCTCTGTGGAGACCCATCACCCTCACAGAGAGGACAACATACTTTGAACTTCCAATTTGTGGGCTGAACAAGAACAGTATAGAATAGGCATAGGGCGCAGTATGTGTGTGTGTGTGTGTGTGTGTGTGTGTGTGCAGATTTATATGGGAGTAACCACACAAACACTACCACCAGCCAGTGTTGACTTTTAGGAAGTCTTTCATTGGGTCTTTTTGTTTCTATCATGTAGCCCTTCAGTATTTTGTTGTTGTTGAACACCTTTTACCTTTTGACACTGTAAGATGTTCAAAGTTCATCTATATATTATTTGCCCCATCCCTTGTCCCAGCTATTTTTTTTAAATCCAGATTCCTTTCACAGATACTATTATTAGAAACCCACTCTGGGTACTAGGTTTCTCATTTATTTTTCAATGTCCTTATTCCACACTTTTATTAGCTAGCAACTGAAATCAGCACTCACAACTGAAAATGAATAGGTGTTTGCCACGTGTAGGCCATAGTGGGATACGTTTCAGCTGCTGTCTATAAACTCAGCACTTCAAGCCCATGAGAGTGCTTCTTAGAGGTCATGAAAGGAGACTTCCTCTTGCATGCTTTGGATATGCTGTCAGGAGAGAGCAGTCCCTGAGTTTACCATGAAGCTTAGTGAAGGAGCGGGGTAGCAAGTGGAGGTAAGCAAGCCCAAAGGAAGGAGAGTGGCACCAGGGCTAGAACAATGAGCTCAAGCATAGGAACAGCTGTGAGCAGAGAGGGCTCAGGACGGATTGAGTGCCCTTGCTGAGTGCCAGGTAGCTATGGGTTGAAACAGACTTGATGACATTTAGCAACAAGCTTTCTTAAAATCAAGTTTCAAAAAGAATATCTTATTCTGAATAATACTATTTACTCTTATCTTCAAACATCTCTTAAATGTGTTGAATTTTGTCACTATATGTAAGATTCGTATATGTTAATCAAAATTTAAGAAGTGACACAAAATAAATACAACATTATACAGAATATCCTTGTAACACTAAAAACCCTCTATGCTTTGCCCACTTAAGTTTTTTTCTCTTTTTTTTTAGAGCTCTGGTCTTTATATGATCTACTTTATGCTACTCATACATTTGTTTTCCTTTTCTTAAATTTTCAAATAATATGAAATCTTTCCATAGTCAGTATCAGTCAAAGGAGAGTTCATTGTAAAATATCAAGATTGAGCCTCCATTGACCATTTTATTACTTATATTTAGTTCAACCAGTTTCTATGTATAGTTCTTATACATTAGAAAGTTCATTTTAACATCCTATATTAGAAATAAAAATGTGATAATTATTACCATGATGTTAATGTTACTTTGGAAAACAATTTTAAAGTCTCTAAAACATAAAATATATATTTTTTGTATTTTCAAAGTATTAATGTGTTTTCTTATTTGTTTATTTTCATTGTTATTGTTATTATTATCATTTTCTCCCTTCTTAGACAATCTAGGAGAGTGAACTTTTTAGCTCATGAACCTAGATCACTTTTGCTAGGAAAGAAATTATGTTTTAATTTTATTTTCACTTCATAAGTTTGATTATAACTCATCTCCTTTTTTATCATTTGAAAATAGAACAGAATAATAGCTGATCTGAAAGAACCTTGTGCTTTCTGAAAAAATGAATACCAACCCAAGAATATAGTATTTATAGGTGCCTTAAAAAGTTAGTATTTTGCTTCTATAAAATTTGTCAGCTATCAACTCAAATTTCTGTGAATACAATCTATAGTTAAGCTACAAAAGATTTTCTATACATTTGCTTAAAATAGTATAATAATTTGGAATATAAAATTGTCTTATTGTTTCAGGTTGCCTAGCTTGTTCTTTGCATTTAAATGAGAGACACCAGGCAAAGTGGTAAATTATGTATATCAAATATTTTCCAAAAGTAAATAAATAAATATACATGGATTGGAAAGCTAACCATGAATGGTACAAAACTAAAATAGGAATGTGAAGTTGGAAAATATTCACAAAAATATTAAAATTGAATATCATATTTTGAAAGGTTATATAAAGATCATAGTTACATTATATATGCCATCAAAAACATAATCTATAAAACTGGAAATTAAGAGTTGTAAAAAAAGAAAAGACATAATGAATGTAGTTAAAATTTAACTCTATCCTTTTATCTCCCTTTGATTTATTATAAATCTGTTCTAATTTTTAAAATATGTTGCTTTCTTTTTGACTGGAATTACTATATATTACTTTGCTATCATTAAATTTTATAAAATGTTTTTCCATATATAAACTCCAGAGTAGGTAAACCTATAAAGAGAGGAATTGGATTAGTGGTTCCTGTGGTTATTGTAGGAAAAGTTGAGGGAAAGTGGAGAGATACTAAAAGTGAGTATAAGAATAAAGAAAATGGGCTGGGCCCTGGTTGCATAGTGGTTGTGAATGGGACTGCGTCCCACTGGGTTGGAGGTTCAAATCCAGCAGCAAGTCTGGGCCTCCTACTCCCACCATCAGAGGGCAGTGATGCGCCCCCCCAAAACAAAACAAAACAAAACAAAGAATAAAGAAAATGTTCAAAATGTGATTGTAGTAGTTGCGAATTGTGCCCAACATTTCTTGATGTAATTGAACTATCAAATTTTGTGATATAAAATGCCAATAACTCTATTAAAACAAAATCCAATAGTAAATGTAAAATAACAAACTCCAACTATTCCAGAAATAGGATCGCTAGGTCATATTATAATTTTATGCTTAATGATGTGTGGATATGCCACCATAGCTAAACTGATACTTACGCTAAATATCTATTAACAGATAAATGGATGTGACAGGTAATAAAATGGAAAGATAGCAATAAAGAATGAAGTACTTATACTTAGCACTATATGGTCAAATCTTGAAAACATTAAACACAAAAAAGCAATGTCTATGTTGACAGTTCCAATTCATGGTGATTTTTTGGGGGGGAGTGGGAGCATCACTGCCTTCTGGTGGGAGTAGGAGACCCAGCCTTGCTCCTGGAGAGCTGCTCCTGGATTTGAACCACCAACCCAGTGGGCCACAGTTCCACACACAACCACTATGCCACCAGGGCTAAGCCTCCTGGTGACTTTTTTATGTCAAAGTTGTGCTGTGATTGCTCTCTGAGGTTTTTAAATGCATATTTTAAGTTGGTGTCCAAGTACCATCATATTTTCTTTTAACAGCTGAGAATAATAGCCACTTGTCCCATCTAGTTACTCTTGGCAAACATTCTGCTAGGTGAAATAAGTCAGTAGCAAGAGAAAATATTGCTTACTACTAGTTATATAAAATTATCTGTAATACACAGGTGTAGAGAGTTAGATGACAAGAGAACTCATGTCTTAAGGGACACCCACCTTATGTTAATGATCATGGAAACATCCTAATTAAATAAGGATAATGATTGATTAACATAATACACATATTCTTTATTAATATGATTTGTATGCATGACATGTTAAAATAACAAATGATTGATATGTGCATGTGGGTTTGAAACATTGGACACTAAACGAGGATGACCTGATGCTCTGTGGAATGACATACAACAAACACGTCATACATGAAGAACGCAAAGGCAATTAGAGAGAACAAAAAAAAAAGAAGCTTATGTTAGGTGTCACGTGAGACTTTTTCTTGCATGTGGAGTATCTTAAACACAGACAAGAAATAATGAGCTAAAAGAACTAAACAGAAAATTTCAAAGGGCAGCTCAAGAAGAAAAAATTAAATGAAATATGCAAAGAACTGGAGTTCAGAAGTCAAAAAGAACATACTGATTATATGTGCAGTGAGGATTTTGAAATCCAAGCTTCACTGATGGTATTAGTGAATAACAAAGCTCTAGGAATTGACATAATCACAATAGGAATGCTTCCACAATCTGATGAGCATTGGAAGCACTAACTGTTCTGCACCAAGAAATTGGGGAGAAATTTACCTAACAAACCAACAAGGAGAGATCTATATTTGTACATTCATTTCTTTATAAAAGTGGTTCCACCAAAGGAGGAAATTATCAAACCATGTTCTTACTTACATGCAGGTTAAATTTTGCTGAAGATAATTCAAAAAATGTTGTAGCAGATGTTTACATGACAGAGAGCTGCCAGTCATTTTATTGACTGTGGAAAGGCATTCAACAGTACAGATCATAGTAAATTATGGATAACATTGAGAACAGGAATTCCAGAACACTTTATAGTACTCACACAGAATCCCAAAGGAAATATTCAAAAAGAACAAGGGAACACTGCATAGTTTAAAATCAGAAAAGATGTACATCAGCGTTGTATTTTTTACCATATTTATTCAATCTCTATGGTGAGCAAATCAAAGAAGCTGGACTATATGAAGTTGGCCTATGAATTGGACAAGGCTTATGAATGACCTGCACTATGTTGATGACATATTCCTGCTTGCTTAAAGAAAGGAGGGCTTGAAGCATTTGGGGATGGAAATCAAATACTGGAGCTACCAGTGTGGATTTCGATTCAATGTGAAGAGAAAAAAGTTCTGTATAAGTGGATCGGTAGAAAACTTCAGAAAAAAATTGAAATTGTCAAGGATTTTATTTGCTTGAATGAACAATGAATTCCTATGGAAACAGCAGTCAAAGAATAAAAGAAGATATTACAAGGCCTCTTTAAGTTGTAAAAAGCAAATATGTCACAATGGCCATCAGACTTTTAATTACCTCATATGTATGTGGAATTTAGATAAAAAAAATAAGACACCAGAACAATTGGCGCAGTTGAGTGAGGGTGTTGGCAGTGACCGTGAAAGTACTTGGGCTGCCATAGAATGAACAAAATTATATTGGAAGAATTACGGCGAGAATGCTCTTCAAAAGCGGGATGGTGAGAATAACTCTTACATGCTCTGGACATATTATGAGGGGAAACCAGTCCTTGGAAGAAGTCATCATGTTGGGTAAAATAGAGGTTCAGAGAAATAAAAGGAAATCCTCAACGTGATGGATTGACAGTGGCTGCTACAATGGGATAAAATTGGGGTTGGATCAGCAGACGTGTGATAAGAAGAATGAGTCTTGTCCCACACAACATTAAAATTATTTGAGAGTTATAAATATAGTTTTATAAGCAAATAAAATCATTATTTGAATAATATCTTTTTTTTCAATTTTATTTCAAAGAGCTGAATATGGGTAGCAAGCCATGATATGCCTACCATTTGCCAACCGTAGGCTAAAATGACAATTATGAGAACAGGATAGGATCAGTCAGTGTTTTGGTGAACAGTGTATTGCTGTGCTCTGGGACAAAAAAAAAAAGAAGTCATCTAACAACAGCTATAGATAGATTAGATGGATGGATGGATAGATAGAGAGATAGACCAACTTTTATACAGAAAAAAGTTAAAGACAATTAGTGAATAGTGGAGTAATTCCCAATTATGTTAACTCCACAGTCAATATGTCAATTCTTAAAATTTATTTCATTTTATAGTAAGATTCTGCCTCTGCAATCCTCCTCCTTTAAGGAATGATCATCCTTACCTGAACTACTGAGGGAGAGAAAATCCCCAGCAAGTGTCTACTTTCATTTTTCTACAATCTACTTTAGACTTAACAATTTAATTTTTTAATTTAATTTAATTTTTTAATTTAATTATTATGTTCCTGTCCAATCTTTTAATGCACTTCCTCTTTTTAGCAGATCGGTGGCATGTGGAAGGTGGGCTACCTGTCTCCTCACACGAGTGTCTTCAGACTTTTAGTGACTGAAATAAATTGGAAAAAAAAAATTTTCTCTGGAACACCAAATCGTTATGATCTGAACATACTTATTAAGATTGCATTTTCTTTCTTTCTCTTCAGCACGAGGATCACATCCTCCTCCTCATCTCTCCCAATTTATGACATAGCTAAATCATGTTGGATAACTTCCTTTGGATTCCCTTTCCCTTATGAAGCAGGTTTCAAGTGAACTCAGCAATATGTTTTTGTTTGTTATGTATCTGCTGGTGCCTATGACAGAGTCCCTATGACCCCTCAAGATCACACCAGTGGGGAGTTTCTTCTATGTGCACTTGTGCCTTCACTGTTGAATGACTTGTGCAACTTCAAGTCTTTACAACCCCCAAAGCTATAGCTTTCAATATCCAGGCACCACCCACCTCTTGCCTGACACTTTTAAGGGCGTCTATTATCAGTTCTTTCTCATGTAGATTTACTGGATAATTTTGACCACCATCGTTATATGAGCAGCCTAGAACTAAACTCTCTGACTTGAGAGCACTTTCTGTAAATGCTGGATAGAACTATAACATACTCCTCCATGCTGCTTGGCTTCTTCATCACAAAGGTTGAAGCCAAGAAAGGGGCCTGCTGTGAAATCTTTAGTGACCTCACCGCAGCAGTTAAAACAGCATCTTTCAATGCATGATATGCTCTGCAGTTATGAGCCTGTCTAGATTTTCCAGAGAACTTGAAAAGAATGGGTATGACTAAGAATTAAGGAACCTTGTATTAAAGCCTCCACAGCATTCTTTCTCCTCATATTTATACGGATATGTTCTCTCCTCCATCATTTCATACAATGGACCCTCAAAATTATGGAAAACAGGAATGAAGAGAAAATGAAATCTGTCCATAAATGTCTGACATCTTCTCATATTCTATAAGTCATTGCAAAATTTGAGAGATTAAGGCACAAGGGCAGCTATCAAGTGAGTGCTGACTGAGTTTCATTTAGAAACACATGTTTGTTTTGCAGAAAGTACTATTGAAGGATGGGTTTTTTAAAAGAAAATATGACCAATTTTATTGTTAGAGTTTTGATGCTAGATAAAGTGATATTGATGTTTAACTTATTAAAGATTTAGGGATATTGTTAACTTATTTGAAGCATGAATTATGAGAGAACTTCAAAGTGCTCATGGAAAATGGAAATAAAGACAATAGACTTTTTTCATGAGCTTTTAAAGTCCCTCATATATAATTTATTATAAAGTGAAAATGACTAGAAAAACTTTCTTTTTTTGGAGGGGCATCACTGTCCTCTGGTGGGAGTGTGAGGCCCAGCCTTGCTCCTGGAGAGCTGCTTCTGGATTTGAACCGCCAAGCCAGTGGGCCGCAGTCCTGCACTCAACCACTATGACACCAGGGCTCAGTTCAGAAAAACTTACAAAGACTTTTTAGAAGAAGAATTGAGAGGGGAAAGTTGAATGGAGCACTAGGGTTAATTCTGTTTGGGTATTACATAGTTATTTTAAATATATAGTTGTAATCTGAAAGAGGAAATGGTATCAGAAGGCCCTAGACAATAGTGTAAGTCCAAAATCCAGTTACAGAATCAACACTTCGATTAAGCCTCTGGAGAATGCCCTGAGACCATGAGCTAGAGAGGAGAATAGCGTTCTCAGGAGACAGAGAGCGCTATAAAGTCAATGATGGCATATATGGTTCATATTCTATCTTACTTGATTTCCCCTTTGACCAATTTAAAAGGTTTCTTTTTTTTTTTTTTTAATGAGAATACATGTGGATTAACTCTTGGGTGAATCCCCTCTGATTTTAGACAAAAGATAGTCTTGCTATCATTCCAAGAGTATTGGAAAGTGGATGGTGGCAGATAACATTTAACACCTCATCATGTCGTTTTGTTTCCCTTTTGACCCAATTTCAGGTCCCTGGTGGTGTGGTCTTTCTGAATTGGGCTCCAGTCCGCGTGGATTTCAAACCCCCAGCAGATCTGTGGGAGAAAAACAAGGTTTTCTACTGGAGGAACAGTCACAGTCTTAGTCAGCATTGACTGGATAACAGAAAGTTTGTTTGTTTTCTAGCTTGAATATGTTCTGATTTTTTATTTTTCTGCTATTTTATTGATGTTTTTTTGTTTTACTTTGTTGTTATTTTTGTTTGCTATTGTTTCTTACAGTATGTTTTTCTGTATATGAAATTTGGGATCGATAAATCTTTAGAAGTTAACTGGACTAATGTGTTCTGGAGGTATGGCGGGGTGTTTGGGGGAAAGTGGAGGGTGAAAAACAATTTCCACAGGAAGGAAGAAAATGTTTAAGAAGTGACTGTAGTACTGAGTGTACAAATTTTCTTGATTTGATTAAAGTATGGAAGTTTATGATATACAGATTATGTGCCAACAATGCTCTTTATAAGAAAGAAAGAAAATATGGGTATTAAACACACACACATTAATGGAAGATCATTACGCCCCAAGGGGAGGAACAATATGACTCTCTGCCATAAATTAACAGGGAGGTTTTGAAAGGGAGCCAAAAGCAGATACAAACCAAAAATCATAGATCCAGGAATGCGCTTTGAGCACAGATGAAATCCTAGCTTCAATTTAAGAACAATCAGCTCTTACATCATGGTCCTGCTCAATCCCCATCCTCTTGGAAAGAACACAGATGATATGGGTTCTACAGCAAAATGTAACAAAGAAATTAGATGGTGCCTGGTTAGAAAATAAAACAGCTTTTGGGGGTCTAAAAGGTTTGTCTCCAAACAAGCAGCAAATCTAAGTGAGATGTCAGTAAATCCCATAGGGAAGAAACACACCAGCTTCAGTCATTAAAGGATTAGATATCATATCATCTGAAGTTGAAGGAAGTATTAGTATCACAGAATAGATTATAAAAATATGATCTTGGCGGTATTGTGTTATTGGGAGTCACCCTTATGAAGTTGTGCTATATGATTTTAGTCTATGAAACCTAGGATTCATGAACCTATAGTGACAGGAAGCAGAGGAAGAGTTTTAGCGGGTTTAGGAATGGACCTAGGAGTGGGGGCAGGCTGGTACAGAGCAAGGTTGTCAAGGAGTCCTGGAAGGAGAAGAATGTTTGAAAACTGATTGTGGTAGCAATTGCACAATAATCCTTGCCATGATTGAAATATGGAATAATAGATGTAGTAGCTTCCAATTAGTAACAAATTTAAAAATAAAATACAATGTTACATTAAATAAAGTGAAATAAAATAATGAGTAACATTTTAAAAACTTGACAGACAGAAAATGATTGCGTAATGTATAGGGAAATAGCAGAAACCTGTAGACAGAAAGCATGCTTCTTTGTGTATACACATGTGGCTGAATAGACCATAGTTATATGTCAAAAGGTTAATAAAAGTGTGAAACCAAGTTATCTTCATATTTTGATAATGTTGATATATATGTTATACTCTATGTTTGGTATATTTGTTGTTTAGATATTTATAGTTTAATTTTCCTAATGAAAATTATATGGTGTATTGTCATTTTTCTTTTATATATATATAATCTTGAAATGTACATTTTGAGAATATTTTAATAATCACGTTACTGAAAGGATTTGTGAAAAGAAGCTTCAGTTTAGAAAACATTCTGATTGAATTATTGATATTAAGTAATAAACTCTATATACCTCTCCTAGAATTGAGATATTTTTATAGTAGAAACACTGTGCTGTTATCACACAATGTCCTTTAAAAACAGATGGAATTTTTATACTCAAGAGTCCAATTAGTGCTTCTTAGTGAATCATTATTCTAGTTGCAGTTTTGAGAATCGGGAATATTATCCCTTAAAGAAACAAATTTGTAAAATATTAGTGATGCAAATATCCCTTAGCCTCAAGTGAAAATGCTAAAAAATGATCATGCAACATTATTAAATATTATAACTATGATATCCCTTTTTCTCACAATGGAATTTAAATTTTTTAAGTCTTACCTCTAAGTTCCTCTGTATTTCTTCATTTATTACATTATTTCAATCAGAAGGAATTATAAAAAATAATACACTTTGTATTCCAGCATTTCATTTTTATACATCAAAATAATGAAAATAACAGCTTATTTTATGAATTATTATAGGCTGATTATATCAGGTGTGGTTTCAGCCTTTTATCACAGATGTCAGTTTTTTTCTTGTTTTGTTTTTTATCTGTAATGAGAAAAGGCTAAAAATAGAGACTAAGCATGTAAATTAATTTTGAAATGTAATATCCCATGATAATTCTTTGTTTATGAAAATTTGCCTAGTTATGGCCATCCAAGTTCTAACATATATTTTACAATAATTTTTCATTGTCCCAAAGAAATAAATAATGATCTAAATTTAATTATGAATATCTAGATTATAGTCACCAAACAAAGCCACATTAAAAATACCCTTTCATCTTATCATCCTGATGGCACTGTCAGGTCGTCGGACTGCTAACTACATTGGTACCTGCCATCCTTACCAGCAAGATGAGGCTATCTGCTCCCGTAAACATCCACAAGCTTAGGAACCCCATCTAGGGTTGCTAGTAGGTAGATTCCACTTGATGGGAATGGGGTGGATCTTAGTACAAGGTGCTATCAATGGCTATTTTCATGAGATATGCTCCTTCTCTGAAATCTCAGGGATATATTCTTTCTGCAACCACACAGAGGTGCTTCTAAAAGCAGACGTGCATCCCTTGGCCAAATGAAGTGACTCCTTTCCCAGAAAAGCATGTAAAATTAATACACAATAAGGAATCTGCTTGATAGCTTATTGCCATATGTAGCATTAACATGTGTTTTGTCAGATACCAATTTCTTTTTTTTTCCTATCATGTGTCAGATTCCTTCTTGAACTATTTCTAGAGAAGCATAGCTAATGACACTTGTATAGTTAACCATATAGTAAGGGATTTATATGAAGAGATGGCTTAGATGGTTATAGAAGTAGTTTGGTCTGGTTCAAGTCCATAGGTTCCTATTCCTGACTCTTTTAGCTGTAGCTCATGAACAGGAAGATGAAGCAAGAGGCTCACACACTGGGGAATACACAACTGAATGAATCCACCGACTGGTGTTTACAGCTGAAAAAGTCTAATAACAGCAATCTCAGGTGGCTTTGGGCATCAGCAGTTAGATGAAACAGATGCAAGATCCAAATCAAGCACAAGATGAAAGGGAAAGAAAGAGTCTGCTTCTGCTCAGGGTCTCTCTTATACAAAGGTAGTTGAGTCAATTTATTACATGGTTACCTGGTTGATAGGTTGGACTCTCCTACTTCTTTCACCCAGGTAGATTGAGTTGACAAAAAAGCCCACTATCAGAATCACTAAAAGCATAAAGGAAAATTTGAATTATCTAAGTGGTCCTCTTTAAGTTTCACCTGTCTAAAGGCTGTCTAAAGGCTATGGACAAACCCAAGTCCTGTCTTTAGTAGTGACTTAATAAACATTGATTGGAAAAGTACTTAAGATTCTGTATGCCTGGAAAAGAAAACTGATTCTCTACAATCCAAATTTGATACCTGACTTCTGCCTGTCTCAGGATCTCTGCATCACCTCTCAGTTTGTGTTCCATGAGGCTTGCACATGGGTATTGCTGTGATACTGGCAGTTATGCTAGCCATATTTCTAATACAACAAGATGTTTCACACTATTAGCAGGGTTTCAAAACTAGGGTAGTCTAAGAATAGGTCCAGCTGATCTATCTCTGAAAATCAGCCAAAGAAAAACTTATGACTCACAACTGAGCAACATTCACTTTGCTACTTTGAAGGCAGTGCCTGCTGGAGAATGTCATTTTGTTTGGCGAAGTAAAAGGCCAATAAAGGCAGAAACAGCACAATAGTTGTGAAAATGAATTTGGATATGCAGGAATTATAAGAATACCACAAAGTTCAGCAATATAGCTTTCTGTCATACTTAGGGTCATATTTGACCACTATTAACAATAGCAAAATGTCAGGTCTGATTGTGTGACTGACTCCAAGCATGAATCCCAGTAGATGTGTCTTGAGTGTATGAATAAAACTAAGGGTGTGCCACAGAGAATGGAGCTCCAGGTGGAGCACCGAGAGCATACTTTGGGGCTGATCAAGGAAAAGACCTTAAACTATTTGCAGTTTTTTATATTGTTATTATTTTTGTATTTTTACATGTAGGTGTATTTGTTGGACATTGGGGCTTTTGTTGATGTTGTCACTGTTCTTTCTTTGGCTGTTTCATTTGGAGATGCCTTTTTTTGGTGCATGTTGTTTTCTCTGCAGGTCTATCTGGATGGTGTGGGCTGGATGGGTTGTCTGGGGGCAGGGGCAATGGGACTTATGGTTCCAGGGTGGATGGGAGAAAAGGGGGTGTTGTCCAGCCTAGGGATAGGGGTGGTTCAGGGTCGGTGGCAGGTAGGGTGTGGGATTGATCAAGACTAATGCAACAGAGAGGAAATATTCAAACCCAAATGGAGGTTGAGCATTGTGATGTTGGGTCGGGAGGATGTATGAGGAAAAAGAGGAAAAACTGGAGAGTAAGGGGCATTTATAGAGGTTTAAATACAGGCATGTACATAAGTGCATATATTTATATATTACAATGGGGAAATAGATCAATGTGCATATACTTATAGGGTTAGTATTAGGACAGCAGATGGGCATTAGACCTCCATTCAAGCACTTTCTCAGTGCAAGAACATTTTGTTCTATTAAATTGGCATGCCATGATGTGCACCTCCCCGACACAATCACTGAAAAAAAAATTTTGCATAAGCAAATGTAGTGAAGAAAGCTGATGGTGCCCGGCTATAAAAAAGATGTAGTGTCTGGGGTCTTACGAGTTTGAAATAAACAAGTGGCCATCCAGCTCAGAAGCAAGCCCACGTGGAAGAAGCACACCAGCGTGTGTGACCACGAGGTGTCAAAGGGATCCAGTACCAAGCATCAAAGAACTAAAAATTATATCACTTTAAATGAAGAGCAGTGCAGATTGGAGACCCAAAACCCCTCAATAAGTAAAGCAACATCCCCTTACAGAGGGGTTGCAGCAAGGAGATGAGCCAGTCACGGAAGAGTGTGCTAACACTGAAATTTGCAACTTTCCACTGGTTCTCCCGTGCTTCCTCCCACCCAATAACATGATCTCAATTCTGCTAGACAGATTCGGCTAGACCAGCGGATGTACACTGGAGTTGGAAACATGGGACATTTAGGATAGATGATCCCTTGGGACTAGTGGGGGGAGTGGTGATACTGGAGGGGTGGAGGGATGGTGAAGTAGAAGGGAGATACCTGATTTCAGGTATCTACATATGGCTTCTTCTCTGGAGTGCAGACAACAGGGGGGGTGGGTGAAGCAAAACATTGGACAGTGTACACTACGAAGAGGTAGTAACAATTTGTAAATTATTAGGGAGTCATGGGGGAGAAGGGGTAAGGGGAAATATGGGGAGCTGGAATTTAAAAAAAAAGGACTAGAGGAAAGGGTTGAAAGAGAAGCTTATGCCAAGGGCTCATGTAGAAAATATTTGGAAATGAGTATGGGAACGTGTATGGGTGTGCTTGATGCAAATGATGTATTGAATGTTATAAGAGCTATTAAAAAAAAACCCAATAAAATCTATATTAGAAAAAGAAAAAGAAAGAACTGTCCTGCCTGATTTTGTTTTTAACAATTGACATATGTTTAATAAATAAAATTGCAATTTTTCCACTTCAAAAAGTCAATAAATCATATGGTTATACTAATATTTGATTGTTTTCAAGTACACTAATAAATTGAACATGCTACTTGGTTTTTCTAAATACATGGCAACTAGCATCCAGAGACAATACTATTGATAGCTACACCTAAGGGAGGTCATTAATGTCATGACATAGTGGTCTGTAATCTATGATGAGACATAAGAGTATCAGAGAACATAATACAATGTATAGTACTTTGAAGTTAGTTTTAAGATTAAATTCAATTCACAGCAGTGAGATGAAGAAATTGTCTAGAATATAGTCATGTTTTAGCTTAAATTGAGAGATAATAGGAAAATGCATAGCTCTACATATATGCATGTTTTTAACAAAATGAACTAGAAAAAAAATTGTGTGCTTATACTTTGGGATAGATAATAGGGGTTAATAAAATGCAATTTCAATATTTTACATTTTTGTCCTTTTTTAAGGACAATAGGGACCATTTCTGTTCAACAAATATGTGTGCTAATGACATATCCATCGTGCATTCGTTCTTCTGACATAGCTAATAATAGTGACAACAGTAAACTTCTGCTCTGGTGTGAGCTTATTTTCAGTACAGAGTCGCATAAAAAGAACTGCAAATTATAAGGTGTCGAAGCATTGTCTGCCAAAAATGCCTATGGACTCAGAGTCAGATGGGCTCACTCCAGTGTAACGGGACTAAGCCCTTCATCGCATTGTGCTGAGTGTGAGCATATGCATTTCAAGGCAATGAACCATTTCAGAGCCCAAGCCGGACTCCCCAGGCAGAGGACTTTTTGTGTGTTCATTTACACACCCAGAGCAGCTGTAGCAGAATGAAGATTACCCTCATTATCTTGGTAAAAATTCAAGGGGCATTGTCTTTGTAACACATGTTGCTTTAATAATGTGAAGGGAAGAGAAAGCTAGTGCATTTCATATTTAATTAAGCCATCAAAAAGGAAAGTACTTAAAATAAGTATTTGAATATTTCAAACAAGAGAGAGATGTTTACAAAATTTCCCATGGCATATCCACTGGCAGCAATTCAATTCTGACTTCTAGAGAGACATTGCAGGATACAGAAGAACTGCTCCAGAAAATTTCCAAGACTGTCAATCTTCATGGAAACTTGTGAAGAGTTTGGTTTTCATTATAGTGAGTCATAATCCACACTGAATGTTGCAATTCTTGATGTTCACTGGCAATTGATACACGTCTTCTTCTCTTTCAGTAAACAAGGTTGCATCATCAGCACAAGGAAAGATATTAATAAGCCTTTCTCCAATCCTGATGCCACATTCTTCATTTACTGCAATCCAGCTTCTCAGATTATTGGCTCAATATACAGATTGTAAAATTGATGTGGGAGAATAAAACCTATACATACCTTTCCTAATTTTAAAGTTTGTTCTCTCCACACTACTGCCTCTTACTTTCTGTATATGTTCCATATGAGAATAATCTAGTGTTCTTGAATCCCCATTATTATCACAGATATTCAGAGTTTGCTATGGTCCACACAGTCAAATGCCTCTGTATAGTAAATAAAACACCAGTAAACATATTTCTAACATTCTCTTCTTTGAGCCAAGACCTATCTGAATCAGCAATGATATCTCTTGTTTCAAGTCCTCTTCTTAATCTGGCATGACCCTCTGGAACCTTCTATCTATGTGCGGCTGCAATCTTGCTGAATAATCATTTAAATTTTAAAGGCATGTGAAACAAATGCTATTGTTCTCTAGCTTGGACATTATACTGGGTCACTTTTCTCTGGAATGCATACACATTTCCGGACAGCTATCTATAGTTATTTTGTGTGTGAATTGTAGTAATATTTATATTGACTGGTTTCTTTGTGTGGAGATAGATATTGAAGTGTCACAGAAAGGATTGTTCTCCAAAGTAGATCCTGAAATGTTCATTTTGGGTATGAATTCAGTCAGTTCACCATATAGCTTTCTTCCAAATTTCCTGGCATAGATGAGTGAACGTTCTCAATGTTTCATCAGTTTGTTAAACATTTCAATTTGTTCTTCATCAATTCCTAGGGCCTTCTTTGTGGCGAAAGCGATCAGTGCAGCTTGGACTGTTTTCAGTCAGCCCCATTGGGTGTTGCTCATATGCTATCCCTCACACGGCAGAACGGTGACTCGTTCTTTTTGTACAGTGTCTTCTTTCCATCTTCTTTTGATGATTCCTACAACATTCAATATTTTTACATAGCATTTTGTACATTGCCCCTGGAGGCTTGAATTTTTAATTCTTTGAGTTTAAAATAGTTGATCATATCCTTCTATTTGGGGGGATCTAACTCTAGGTCTTTTCAAATTAACTTTGTCTTCCTAAGCTGTACTTCCAAGTTTTCCATTCTGTTTTTTGACTGTATGATTTTTCCCATGTGTTTTTGCTGCTCTATGATTAAGAGCAAGTGACAGAATCTGTACACCCAAGTTGACCTTCTCTCCTGTCCTTTTAATGACTGTTTACATCCTTCAGAGATGCTGCTGGTGATGTCATCATCAGACAGCTCATGGAGCCTGAGTGTTGTCATGAGCATCCATTGCATCAGCTTTCTTCTTGAGTTGTGCTCAAAATTTGGATGGACTCGACTTGGTTTGAGTAGTCAAAATAGTATTTTGGCTCCTGTGGACTTATGTGAATTCTTTTCAGCTTAACATTAAGCTTACATATGAGTAATTGATGGTCTGTTCCACAGTTGGCCCTCACCTGGGTTTCCTTGCTTATATTAAGTTTCTCCAGTCTCTTCTCACAGTTGGATTCACTTTGATTTCTCTCTATTACTTTTGGAGAAGTCCGCCTTTTGTGGTGTTGAAAAATATTGGAATGAAGTAATTAGACTGTCAAAGTTCTATTGTGTGATCTCTGCCTTCATTTTTGTCACTGAGATCACATTATCCTCCTATTTGTCCTTCCTCTTTGCTGCATTCCAATGGCCAATACATTTCAACGCATTTTGATCGCATAGCTGGTCAATTTCAAAATGAGGACATAGTGGAATCTTTCAATTTCTGCACAAGTTATCTTTAGTTATGTGGTGTGTGAATTGTAGTAACATTTATATTGACTGGTTTCCTTGTGTGGAGATAGATATTGAGCTGTCACAGAAAGGATTGTTCTTCAAAGTAGATCCTGAGATGTTCATTTTGAGTATGATTTCAGCAGCAATACTTTGCTTGTGCCATTCCCAGAATAGTAAACCATATCATTTTCTGAATGAAAATGGCCAATAACAGCAAATTTCTGGTAAATAGTTTCTAGAATATCAATCTCTATGCAGCTCATTATATATTTTTAACAACTACCCATTTTCCTATATTCACACTTCCTATATTCCACGGTCCAATTATTGATTGATGTTTGCAGTTGTTTCTTTTAATTTTTGTCTCACTTCATCAGAAAATGAAGGTTCAGAAGTCTTTCCTCCCAACATTTCATCTTCTGTGTCAATATGGTTGACCCTACTTTGAGGAGGCAGCTCTCTGTCATATTTTATGGGACTTATTTTCTGACATTATCTGACAATGTTCTGCTTTTATTAATTAGTTCTTAAGTAACTAATAATGTTTCAAATATTTTCAGGGGGTAATTCCTCTGAAGTAGTTAGCCTTTTCTTTCATCGTAGTCTATTCTCAGTCTGGAAGTACTACTGAAAGCTGTTGGTATTTAAAACAAAAGTGCCATCACTTCCAGCAGCACAGCAATAGAGAAGTCACCAAAGTACAACAAATTGACAGGGAAATGATGGTGGAAATCTGATAAGACAGTTTGCTTTATCTGTAGGGTCAATTTGAGTAGGAATTGACTTGAATGACTACCTATATATGTGGTAGTATAACAAGAGTCCCTTAAATATGGGTAGCATATTTAAGTGCTTGACTAGATTTAGCTAAGAAAATAGTAGTAAATATTTTACAGTAGCTGGGGAAAAAAATGAATAAGAGTTGAAAAAGTTGACTAGTGGTCAAAAGTCCTTAACAACTTATCAGAAGTATGTCAGAAAGGTCATAACCTCAAATTATCTCAGAAAGGTCATAATCTCAAAATTCATAGGAAACAATTATACTTTGGAAACATACGGAGGGACCAGGTGATTTCGATTTGCATCTAACAATGACAATATTGTACAGGTTCAAGCCACCTTTGTTAAACAGAGAACTAGAACTTAGAGATGTGTGTATGTTTTTAATAGTAAAATATTATATTCAGGCTGAACCCTGGTGGCGTAAGTGATTGAGTGCAGGACTGTGATCCGCGGGTTTGGCGGTTCAAATTCAGCAGCAGCTCTCAGGAGCAGCACTGGGTAGCTCCCACGATCACCAGAGGGCAGTAGATGTATGTATGTATGTATGTATATATATATATATACATACATACATAGATAAATATTCAACTTTCAAATAACAAATTAAGGAGCCCCTAAACTGTGCAATCCTAAGCCCTTTGCAGTAGGTAATTATTTTTCATTCTCATCCCCAGACATAATCTTACATAGCCACTACCACATAATGGATATAAATTCCCTTGCTATTTTCTTAGCTAAAATTGTGTTGTCCTTATTGCTGTCTCAGGTCATTAATTGGCTACTATAGGCTATATAATGTGTTTTTTCAATTGACTAGAAGCCATTTCATAACATAAGCACATAGTAATAGTCACATGTGGATTTCTATTTTAAAATAGGTGAGGCAATAGATCTCTTCAGTGCTTAGGAGCCTTTTAAAATATCATTTTATTTGGTTCTCACACAATTCTTATCACAATCTATGCATACATCCATGGTATGTCAAGTACATTTGTTGCCATCATCAATCTGAAAACATTTGCTTTCTACTTAAACCCTTGGTATCAGCTCCTCATTTTTCCCCTCCCCACTCCCTCTCCCTCACAAGTCCTTGAAAATTTATAAATTTTTATTTTGTCATACCTTTCACTGTTGATGTCTCCCTTTACCCACTTCCCTGTTGTCCGTAAACGTGAGGGATACTATGCAGGACAATGGTATTGATGGTAGACTGTTCAGTGCTTCTCCTTTTCATAGCTTGTCCTCCCTGAACACTAGGAAACCAGCGATTTATTTATTGCTCTATAATGGTGTCTTTTCCAGAACTACTTTCTGGATGCATGTAAGAACCTCGTGTCTTTTTTAGGAGCTTAGTAGCTAGTATTCTCTTTATCACTGAATAAAACCCATTGCATGGGTGCACTGACTTTTTCTTTCTTTTACCTAATGAAGGGCATATTACTTGCTTTGAATTTTTGGTAATTATAAATAAAACTGTTATAAATGTTTGTGTGCACATTTTTTATGAGGATATATTCTTTCATCTTATCAATATTTGCTACTTGAGAGTCTGGTAAATTTGTGTTGCATTTTTTAAAAATCTACCTACCTTCCATATTGAATTCCCATTATGAAATTCCTTCTTACTTTTCAATATCCTCAGAATTTGTTGTTTGAGTATTTTGGATATGAGGCATTCTTACCACTATATGCTTTTATATTATTGTTATTTAGCAATTTCATAAAGAAGTATGGTATCATATATATATATACATACACACACATATATATATCCTTATTTGTTATCTGCTTATCTTTGGTGTGGTATCTTTTGCCGATATTTTTAATTGGGTTGTTGGTTTTCTTTTTGTTTAGATTTAGCAATTTTTGTAAATTTGGTTACAAACCTTTCCCAAACCTGAGTTTGAACATTTTTTCTCCCAGACAGTGATCTTGTTCCCTCAGGAGGGCATATTGCAGAGGACACAATTCTGATTTTCCCAGAGTTCAACTTCTCAGTTGTTTTTTTTAAATCATGTGTTAGGGTAACACAAAGCACTCATTGTCAAATCCACGGTCAACTAGTTTTCTTTCTCTTAAAATTTTCTATCATTATTTATAACATTCATGTCTCTGAGGCAACTAGAGCAAATTTTCAAACTATAGAAATGATCCCTGAATTAATAGTCTTAATTTGAGAAAATTTTCATGAGAGGTTATAGGACATGTGTGTAAATTCATATTTAGATTATGCAAAGACCTCAGAAAAGATAATGTATCAAGGGAAGTAGACATTGATATGGCTATTGATAAATTTTGAGAAATGAATTTCCATGTGTTATGCTAATTTATGTATCCCACTGAAATAACTAATTTTCATAGACACATTAACATTTATATTGTTTTTTATTTGCTTTAAATGCACTGCTATCTCCTTTTACTTTTAATTTGCATTCATTTTATCACAAAAATAAGTCATATTCCTATTTTCAAAGCTACTAATTGTATTCCTCTCCTGGGAATTGCCCCTTCATGTCCATTGCAAATGTCTCTATTCGAATATTCATATATTGTCATCAATATTTAAAATGTATTTTATACAATGCATTTATAAATAGTTGCTTTTAATTGCTTTAAGTATGCAGTGTATCTGTTTTATTTTTAACTATTCCTATGCTATAAAGCTAGTTTAATGTACTTTGCTGGGTCATTGCTTATTTTTTTGCTTTCTTTCACATAATTTTTATTATTTCAATGATTTGATCGCTTTGCACCAACTTTTCTATTTATTTATTTATTCACTTATTTATTTTCACGTGTGTGCCAATCTAGAAGTAAATGTTATGTCTGATATAAAATATGTTTATTTTACATATTTTAACTTTAAAATCTGTTTAATCAAAGCATATAATCTAAAACCATGAACTTGACATAGATAAGGGGGAAATCTGCAATTCTCTTTTTAAAAATAATAACAAAAAAATAACAGAGCATCCTATTTTGACCTACTTAATCACAGAAGGGACTGCATTTCATGGCTGTCGCTGGAGCTGACGTTCATGTGCAGGATGGCCAGGAGACTGCCACATGGGCTGTGGATCAGCAGAATGGGAATGACATAGGCCTTTTTTGCTCAAAGTAAAAATGAAAAAGCTACCTGGATTGCATTATTAGTAAGAAGTTGTGGTTCTGACATTGTGGACCATTGACCAGCATCATTAGCATCACCTGGGAAGTTGGCAGAAATGTGAGTGGGATTGTGGGCTTCTTCGCTGACACATAGTATCAAACTCTCTTGGATGAAGTCCAGCAATTGATGTTTTGTAACAAGTTCCTACACAGGACAATCAGATGCTCATTGCAGCTTGAGAACTGCCAGTAAACAAATGAATACTTATGTTTAGCTTAATATGGGAGTTGCTTTTTTTCTCTCTTATATGTTACTAAATATTAATTTGTAATATGAAACTTAAATTTATAGAAGTCAGTTTCTTTTTCAAAGCTATGATTTGGAGAATATTTTAATTAATTTAATAATAAATCTTCATTTTTATAATAACTCATGTAAACTAAATTATGTAAAACTAAATTACTTCTTTTAAAATGAAAGCCAACTGAAATTTGTGTGTAAATAAAGATGTTATATAATCAGAGATTTTGATTATTTTAAGTCATTACCTGAATGTGGAAATTGATAAAAGAGAATGGGAAGGAAGTTTTTTATGTGTACATGCTAACACCACTTAACATAATAAAGTCATAGACACAAAAACCTGTTTAGTTCTATATGTGTGCATATATATTTATTTTGACAATATCTTAACATATAAAAAATAGTTCTCACTTATGAATAAAGAGCCTCTGCATTCATTTTTAAAAACAGATTTCAGAATACCAATCAAGAAAATCTAAATAAGGAAGGTTCAGTTAAGAATTCACACTCTAGAGAGAGGAGAAAATGGCGTCTAATTAAGGCCCAAGCCTCCTCCTGATAGACCAGAAAAGAGGGAGGTAAAATGAAGGATACTGGGAGGTGGCGTACTGAAATTAGAACTGGATTACAATGGGACTCTGCTTTTATGTGATTTCCACTCACAAAATGAGCTAAGAACACAGTCGCTCTAGGCTCAGCAAGCTGGGCTCGTGAACTTCATCTGAAGAGCCACCTCTGTTTTGCAGCAGTGAGTAGCGATTTCCCCAGGCTGATGCCCTAGACCTAAAGGGAACATAATCCCAGAAGTGAGGAGAACCTCTGAGACCTAGTGACAGGACCCCACACCAGAGCTCCCCATGATATTAGCTGTCTTGAGCCCAGAGCCTGGGGAGCACAATCTGTGGGAAGCCACAATTTGGAGTAGAAAAAAAAAATCAGAAATTTACCCGAGTCTGGGTGAGGTGTGGCAGAAAATAGTAGATATAGTTCTAGTGGCAAATTCAGTTCCTGTTAAGAGAAGAAAACAACCTCCCTGAGAAGCTGCCTCTCCCCCTCTGGCAGTCAGCAGGACAGCTCCCAAATCAAGGGACTTCATAAATCTGAAAGAGAAAACTCTATTTTCTGGGTAAAAGTGGAAAACACCAGGTTCATTGATCAACCCCCAAGTAAGCAGATTGATTGAATCTCTAACATGTATTAACAGAAGGGAGGAACACTAAGGAATACCGCAACTTAGCTACAGTACCTAGAGGCTTTCAACATAGCAAAGATTCTGTTTCTAACTGAGCAGAGTCAGAGCCCAGAGCCAGCGAGCAAATTTAATCTATGGTAATTCTATTTTAGCTGACAAGGGCAGGGGGCGGGGGTGAACAGCAACCTCTGAGCTAGTATGGCATAAGAATCTAGATAAATGAATAAACCCAGATCCCCTCTCAGTGAGTCTACAAACAGCCTATCCTGGAGCCCTTCATATAGCACAAGGCAAGCACACCAGTGAACTCCAGCACGTGATACCACGGGGAACTGATTTCTGGCAGCTGCTGTGATTTCGCCTTTGAGGGCAATCCCACTCAGCATCTGTAGGACCTTGCCTGAAACGGACACACCACCCTGCTCCAGCTCGGAGTTCTCTCTTTCTTTACCACTCTATTTCTTCTTTCTTTATTCTCTCACCCTACTATCTTTCCCACTGCGGTTGGCCTCAACAGGTCCAGATTTATTTTCTCTCTCTTTTTTTCTTTTTCTCTCTTGTTCCTCTTTTCTCCCTCTCCTTCCTGTCATACATCACTGATGGTTTTCAGGACCTTCCCCGCTGCCTAGGGAAACTCAGCACAATTAGCAGGGGGCACTCTAGCCTGCCCTCTATGGGAGGACTGCACACCACACTAGACAGCTGTGACAGCCCTCTACAGTACTCTGTGCTGCTGAGGAAACGTCCATTGGACTTCTACGGTGATATTACCAACTAGGACAATTCTGCACATGACCACTGGGTCTCTGCACTTAAAGGACACACCAACTTGCCATCTTGGGACAGGGTTCAAATGCATCTGGGCCAACATTCCAGGAAGCAGGGATCAGCTATCTCTTTATTCTTTAATATTTTCTTCTTACTTGATTCTTTCTTTACCACCACAGTCAATCTTAGTATGTGCGGTTGTGGTTTTCCCCTTCTTTCTAATTTTTCTCTTTTCTTTCTTCTCACTATGCTCTCTTATCCTCTCTTTCTGCTTTTCTGTTTCTCTCCTCTCCCTCTCTTTCCTTCCACATGCCACTGGTTTCCAGCACCCTACCCTCTGCCTGAGGCAACTCTGCCCACCCAGTGGAGAGAGTGACAGCCTAAGCCCTGTGACAGTGCTGCACACAGCATGAAACAGTGCTACCCACAGTATGGTGCAGGGTTCAAATATTGAATTTTTCTTTCGCTTTTTCACCTTTCCCCCCTTAACGTTGTTCTTCTTTAGATCTTTCTTCCTTTCTCTTCTTTTATCCCTTCTCTCTTTGCTGCCAGAATCTCAGTAGATTTAGTTTTCCTTTTTCTGATTTACTTTTTTTTTGATGGCTTTAGCTTTGTTTAATCTTGGCACTTATTTTCTGATAGCTGTTTTTTGGCATTTTTGGTCTTGTTGTTGCTTCCTTCTTTCTCTCTTTTTCTTCTCCTCACCCTCTCTTTCCTCTCACAAGCCACTATTTGCCTCCAAGTCACTCCCCTGCACCCAGGGCAACTCTGAAGGCCCTGTTGGGGACCTCTGGCCTTCATTTGTTTGGCTCCATATGCAGCTGGGGAAATCATGCGAGCCCTCCTCCATATCTCTAATATATGTATATTCTCACCTTAAAATGGCTGGGAGAAACTTAACCTAAGTCCTGAGACCCTACAAGTGACTGGGGAAACTCCTGTTCCCCACCGTTGGTGCTCCATGCTGCTATGGGAACATCTACCCAAGCAGAGGCTGTTTCTCACAAGGGTAATTCTGCCTGCCAGCTGTGGTACTCTACCCCATGGAGGGTCCACCCACACACCCTTCTCCACACTCCATTTAAAAAGGGAAACCCCGCACACCCTCTGAGGTGCTTCAAGCACCATTAGACAAACCAATGCAACTTACTTAGACATCAGCTAGTGAAACGCCATCCTCGTGGGCCCACAACAACCCAACAAGTTTCCCATGAGAGGACTATGCAACTCCCATTCAACAGCACAGAATATTGGTTGGCTAAGGTAAGAGTGAAGCCACAGGAAGACACAACGGTCGCCTGAGCCCCCTGCCGGTAGTTTGTTGAAGCACACCTATGAGTCTCCCAAGAGAGGGTCCAGTGCTCTTCAACTCTGGAAGATGACTCCAGCCTCCTCTAAAACAACATATAAACAGTAACCATCTACAACAAACTCAATAAAACAGGAAAAACAGAAGAAAATGTCAGCAGAACCCATGAACCTAATGATGTGCATAGGCAAAGCAGATATTGACAGGCCACAGAAATTTTTAAAATGCTGCTGAATATGAGGGTAATAATACAGAAAAAAATGATGAAATGAAAGAAGGCAATACACCAACAATATATGCAAAATTTAAGAATGATATAACAAATTTTAGTCGTAAATTTTCAGAATTTTTCAACACACTTGAGGAGGCAGAGAATTGCACCAGTGACCTAAAGCAGTTGTTGGTAAACTGTAGCTTGCAAGACAGATTCTTTCTGTGTGAAAGAATTTGTGATTCTGTGTTTCTCTGAAGTAACATTGAAAAAGTTTGAAGGTTTATATTTCAGATCACAGTGATTTCATTTGTATTGAAAAAACATGTAAGACTCTTGAGTGATTTTAAAATTGTTAGGAGGGACAGGACTCGGCTCTTCAGTTTCAAGAGTTTGCCAACCCTTCACCAAGAGGATAACCAAGCAGACCTCAACAAATGGGAAAAGCAGTCAAATAATACAATCAGAGAAAATCTGAGATCCATGTCTGCTACTATGAAGGGGGACAATATTATAATAATTGGACTGCTGTAACAAAACATAGAAAAGAAGTCAACAGTGAAAACAGCTGGGTTATTCTAATAGCAAAACTTCCCTGACTTAATAGATGAAAATCAGGCAACCATTCCAGGGGCTGAAAGAACACCAGCCAGACTGAATCCCAAGAAGTCACCAAGACACATAATAGTTAAATTATCCAACTTTGAGAAAAAGGAGATGATCATAAGTGCAGCAAATAAGAAGCAAATAGTCACATATAAATGTACTCCAATAAGAGTATGTTCAGACCTATCAGCAGACACGATGAAAAAGTGGAGGGAATGGAGCAACATATTCCAAAAACTGAAGTAAAACAATGCAAACCCAAGAATTCTACACTCAACCAAATTGTCTTTTGAGATAGATGGAGAAGTAGGAGTCTTCTTAGACAAGGAAAAACTCAAAGAATACATAAAAAGAAACCCAGTCCTACAAAATATCCTTGCCAATCCTGTATGGGCAGATGATCAACACTTAGAGAGTACAAATAAGAGACCATCACATAGTTCAAAATGACCCATAGGGTGACCAAGAGAAAACAGCCCCCAAGAGAGCATTGACTCAATAGTGAAAAGAAGGTAAAAATGAAGCACACGCAAGTGGATAAGAAAGGCACACAGGAAAACACCCAACATAAAAGGTACAAGATGGCATCACAGAGTTCACAGATGGATGAAATAACACTGAACATGAATGGCCTGAACTCAGGCATCAAAAGACAGAGAATAACAGACTGATTCAAGAAACATAGCCCATCAATCTATAGCCTAGAGAAGACACCTCACATGCAGAAAAAAGCAGACTGAAAGCTAATTACTTGAGAAAAATATACCAAGCAAATGGTAATGAATAAAAAGGAGGGGTAACGATCTTAATATTCAACAAAATTGATGTCAATTTACAGGCAATAACCAGAGAAAAAGAGGGGCATTATATAATGCTCAAAGGAACAGTACACCTAAAACTGAGCATAATAAATATATACATGTCCAAAGAGAGACCAATGACATTCATATTCAAACACTCCAAAAGATTAAATAAACAAACTCAAAAGTTATAGTTGGTGACTTTAATACACCACTCTCTGAAAAAGAGAGATCACTGGGAAAGAAACTCAACAAGGAGGTTATAGATCTAAACATAACCCATAGATCTAAACATAACAAGCCCTCTAGAACTGGAGAACTTGAATTGGTAGATATTTTCAGAGTTTACCACCTACTGCAAAAAAATTCACATTACTTCAAGCTCACATGACACATAATCAAAGACAGACCACATACGGTGGCACAGTCAAACTTGAGTAATTCAAGCAGGAGAGATTATGCAGACGTCTCCCTCTGATCACTCTGCAAGGCTGGAAATCAGCAGTAGGATGGTGAAGAAAACAAGGGAAAAATTGGAGGATGAACAATCCTCTTCTGCTAAAGGAGTATGTATTGACTAGACCAGAGATGAAATCAGAAAGTTTCTAGAAACCAATGAGAATGAAAATACTGCATCCAAAGCCTTTGGGACTGATAATAATTAATGTACACATGAAAAAAGAAGAGAGACTTGTGGTTGATATACTGGAAGAAAACTTACATCAATTAGAGCAGATTCCACAGAAAAAATGATATTTTGCTAACAGGAAAATGATAGCATTAATAGAAATCAGTGCTGAGATATGGGAGAGGGAAATTAGAAAACTATAGAAAAAAAATCAATGCAGCTAAAAACTGGTTCTTTGAAAGGATTAACAGAATTGACAGGATGCTGACAAACCTAACCAAAGAAAGGAAGGACAAATTGCAAAGGTCAATTGCAAGAATGAGGGTTGAAACAGGGGACATTATAATGGACTCCAATAAGTCAAAAGGATAGTTAAAAGTACTATGAGGACCTGTACTCTAATGAGTTCAACAAATAGGAAGAAATAGACAAATATTTGGAAACATAATCCTTCCCAAAACTATCCCAGAGGGATATCAAGAACCTCAATAGACCCTTAGCAATAGAAGAAATAGGCATGCTGATTAAGGGATTGCCAACAAAGCCCTCCTGGACAAGGTGGTTTCACAGAAGAATTCTACCAAACATTCTGGGAAGAGCACAAACATAGAAAAAGACAGAAAACATAGAACATAGAAAAAGACAGAAAAAGACATAGAAAAAGAGAGAAAACTCCAAAACTCTTTCTATGAAGCTAGTATAACTCTGATACCTAAAGGGTGCAAAGAAACCATGAGAATTGCGAACAACAGACCAATATCCCTAATGAACATTGATGCAAAAATCCTTAGCTAAATACTGGCCAGTAGAATCCAAAAGCATATTAAAAAAATAACTCACACTGACCCAGTGGGTTTATACCAGAAATGCAGGGATCATTCAGCATATGAAAGACCATTAGTATTATTTTTCACATTGACAGGAAAAAAATGATAAGAACCACATGATAATATCGATTGATGGGGGAAAAGCATTCATCAACATCCAACTTCCATTCCTGTTTAAGACATTCAAGAAGATAGCAATAGAAGAAAATTCCTCAAAATTATTCAAGACATATATGAAAACCAACATTCACCATGGTAGTCAATGAAGAAAATGTGAAAACAATTCCACTGAAAAGGTGGACCAGAAAGGATGCTTCCTTTTGTCACTCCTATTTAACTCCTAGTTAACAACATAGGAGAAAGAAAAAAAATCTCAAAAGTATTCTTATGGGGAAGAAAGTGGCAAAAAATTCATTATTTACAGATAATATTATTCTATACATCGAAAATTCCCTGAACTCTACAAGTGGAGAATTGGAAGTATTAGTGGAATATGGCAGAGTGGCAGGATACAAGATTAACAAACAGAACTCTATTGATCTATATACATCAGGCAAAGTCACGGAAGAGATGATTAAAAAGGTAAGATTCTTTACAATAGGGAGATAGCTGACTAAAAGAAAGAAACGATTTGTACAAGGAAAAATTTAGAACACCATTAACAGAAACAAAGAGTGGCTTCAAATAATGAAAGAATATTCCATGTTCATGGATTGGAAGATTCAATCTAGTAATGATGTCAGTTCTACCCAAAGTACTATATAAGTTCTACACCATTCCTATACAAATACCGCCATAATTCTTCAAAGAATTGGAAAAACTGACTACCAACTTCATATGAAAAGGTAAGAAGCCCAGAATTAGCAGAGAAACTCCTCAATAAGAAGGACAAAGTAGGAGGTCTTGCTCTACCTGACTTTAGCATATACTATATTGCCAAAGGAGTCTAAACAGTGTGGTCCTGGTATAAAGACAGGTATTAAGACCAATGGAAAAGTGTTGAAGACCCAGAAATAAAAGCAGCATAGAGAAAACTGTTTTTTGATAAGGGCCCAAAATTATCAATGGGAAGTGGATGTCCTTTTCAATAAACAATGCTGAAAAAAAATGGATGTTTACCTGCAGAAAATAAAGCAAGACCCTTACCTCACTTCATGCACAAGAATCAACTCAAGGTGAATCACAGAATTGGAGATAAAATTCCAAACAATTAGGGCCATTAGTGAGGGAACTGGGACAAACCTGAGAACCTTGGCACAGGGAATACATATGCTATCAGAAATAGGGAAGATACAAACACAAAGGAGTTACAAATTGACAAGTGGAAAACACTGAAGATAAAATACCTGTGTATGAAGAAGCACAACAACAGTTTGGCCACAAGGTGTTGAAATGATTAGATAACAGGCATCAATCGGGGTGTGTGCACACATCCCCAAAGTGCCCACTGAGGACACGTGGGAGCATGAGGAAGAATGGTGAAGTCGATGGTATCCAGCTATCAAAAGAAAGAGCATCTGAGATCTTAAAGGCTTAGTGTAAACAAGCATCCATCTAGCTCAGAAGCAACAAAGTCCACCATAAAAGAAGCACACTTGCCTGTGCTATCATGAGGTGCTGAAACAATCAGGTATCAGGCATCAAGGAACAAAATCAAAATCAATGGATCAATTGACTCCTGATATGATCACTGAAGACAAATGGATACAGAGGCAAACAGAGTGGAAGAAGCGGATGGTGGCCTGATACCAAATGATTAAGTGTCTGGAGTCCCCAATACTTGAAGATAGATGAGTCGCCATTCAGCGCAGAAGCAGCAAAGCCCACATGGAAGAAGTACACCAGACTGTGTGATCAAGAGAGGCCGAAGGGAGCAGGTATTGAGCATCAAAGAACAAGAATCACATCATTACGAATGAGGGGGAGAGCAGCGTGGGCACCTAAGGCCCACTGGTGGGTAATTGGTCACCCCCTTACAGAGGAGTCACAAGGAGGAGACAGACCAGTCAAGGTGCAACAAGGCAGTGATGATGCATACAAGTTTTCTCTAGTTCATGAAGACTTCCTCTCCCCTTAACTATCATGGTCCCAGCTCTACCTTGCAAATCCAGCTGAAATGGAGAAGGTACACTGGTAGAGAGGTGTGCTGGAGATATGGGGAACCCAGGACAGATGAGCCCCTTGGGGCCAGTGGTGAGATTGGCGCTATTGGATGGGTAGAGAGAAGGTGGGGTAGAGAGACAAAACAAACTGCAGTGATATACACATAACCTCCGATCTGGAAAACAGACATCAAAGAAGTGGGCTGGGGGAGAGGTTGGGCAGTGTAAGATGTGACAGAACAACAATAATTTATAAAGTATTGAGGGTTGCTGGGTAAGGGAGAGCAGAGGAAGAGGGGAAAGGATGGGAAGCTGTTATCAGGAGCTCAAGTGGAAAAGCAGATATTTGGGGAATGATAACAGCAACAGACCTGTGAAGGTGCTTGGCACAGTATATGTATTTATGTATTGTGAAAAATAGTGTATCAGCCCCTAATAAAATGATTTTTAATTAAGAAAAACCTGTGTGCATTGAAAGAATTTACCAAATGAGTCATAGGAGAACTCACTTGATTGGAAAACAGCTTTAGCAATGCCACATCAGACAAAAGACCTTATTACTAAAATCTCCAATATTTTACAAGCTTACAAAAAGAGAAAAGCTAACTGCCCACTAAGGAGGTGGGCAAAAGACTGGAACAGAAGTTTTACAGGGGTAGAACTCTGAATGGTCAATAAACATATGAGAAAATATTCTGGATCATTAGCCATAACAGAAATGCAAATCAAAACAATGAGATACCACCTAACACCTTCAAGGATAGCCCAATTCAAAAAATCAGAAAGCAACAAGTGTTGGATGGGCTATGGTGAGATAGGAAATCTCATCCACTGCTGGTGGACCTGTAGGTTTGTATAGCCACTATGGAAATCAATTTGATGACTTCTAAAACAGATGAAAATTGAGCTACCATATGACCCAACAATCCCTCTACTGGGCATATACCAGAAGAGGCAAAAAACAAATCACTGCCAGACATCTGTGCACCAAATGTTCATCGCACCACAGTTTACAATTGCAAGGACTTGGAATCAACCCAAATTTCCATCAACAGATGAAAGAATGAAAAAACTGTGGTACATACATACAATGGAGTTCTACACGTCACTGATATGCAGTGATGAATGAATGAAGCATATCACTCCATGGAAAGAACAGGAAGAAATTGTGTTAAGTAAAGTAAGCCAACTGCAAAAGGATAAGTACAACATTAGACCACTGAAGTAAACTTAAAAAATGCAAAAGATGCTAAGGGAACGAGCTACCATATACAAAAATCCCCAGGATGAGTTCCAGGTATTACAGCAGGGGCCATACCAAATCAAGAGCTACCTATGTTAGCTAAATAACAGAAGGGGAGGGAGTGACAGCAATGTGTAGTTGGGGAACAGGGCACTAACCCACTCAAGGAGAGAGTATTGTTTATAATCTCCACAGGGAAAGAGGGACCAGACTTAAACCGAGTGTTCCAGAATGTGAATGCAACATAATGGAATGGAACAGGAAGCCATTGATGTGTCTAAGGGGCTGAATCCAATCCCATCTGTGTGGACAGTCACTC